>QEOT01006919.1:74301-143429 GCA_003123785.1 Pterocarya stenoptera
TTAAATTAAAGATGAGGCTAAAAGTCATGATAATCATACAACTGTGGAGGTTCAGCCTCCAGATCCCTGGTTTATATCTAAACTCCATAGTCAATAAAATTTTCTTATTACTTGTAAAAAAAAAAAATATCTAAACAGTAATGTTTCATGACCTTTTTCCTTGTGTTACAGGTTGTGGATGTGGGCAGATCACAACTAGTGCATACCTTCACACCATGCCGCAATTTGCATAATGAGCAATTACAGCCAAGTGAACCTCCTATCACGAAAATGTTTACAAGCTCTGATGGGCAGTGGCTGGCTGCTGTCAACTGCTTTGGTGATGTGTACATATTTAATCTGGAGATTTTGAGGTTCGGAACAACACTTTGTCCAGCATTTGTTGTCTGATGTTACTTTTCTTTATTTTCTATTCAAGCAATCTAGGCATCATTAGAGTCATACCTTCGGGGAACAGGTGCCTAAGAAGATCCAATTTTTGTAACTGGTTATGATTTTGTTTGCTGCTACTGATAAAAAAAAATGATTTTGTTTGCTACTATATTTCTTGTGTGCTTTTTTGGGAATATCAAGATTGGAATAAACATTTTTTTATTCTTTTTTATGTTTAATTGTGGAGTCATAACTAGTATTAGAAATTCGTCACTCTCTTTACTCTCTTTATGATTCATGGTCGTGACTGAATTCTTGTGGGAGGACCTGTGTATCAGGCATGAGGCAGAGAAGATTCAAAAGTCTGATTTTGTCGTGTGACAAAGCATATCATCCTTTATTCATTGGACTACAACGTTTAAGAATGCCTGTGTGCAGTTAGTTTTCTTTTCTATAAACTCTTTTTTGTTTCTGTGGAACAGGCAGCACTGGTTCATTTCAAGATTGGATGGTGCCTCTGTTACAGCTGGCGGTTTTCCTCCAAGGAACAACAATGTGCTTATTATTACAACCTCTTCAAATCAGGTCTATGCATTTGATGTTGAGGCCAGACAATTGGGAGAATGGTCTATGCAACACACATTTGTTCTGCCAAAGAGATACCAAGAGTTCCCGGGGGAAGTCATTGGGCTTTCTTTCTTGCCCTCATCAAAGTCGTCATCTATTATTGTTTACAGTGCCAGGTTCTCCTCTCTTCTTGTATATTTTGCTGTGGTGTAGTTTTCCCAGGGGCTTAGAACATGGGTAATTGCTAAAGTGATTGAAGCAGATAACAAAAGCTCAACCCGGCAAAAAGAGAAGTAACTAGGCACACCGTTGAATTGATTAATCAATCGAAATTTTGAATTATGTTCTAATAGCAAAATTAAGTGCAGTTAATACCATATAAACTGGCACTCCTTTTCCAGCTCAAAAAGTAAAACCAGATTGAATAACATTCAGGTTCATTATTGTAAGAAACTGCCCTAGTCTTTTAGATCTTTGTGGTCGAGGACTCCAGAATCTAGTGAATTATTCTTTTAAAGTCGGAATGACTGCTATGAGCTTAGAGAATTGACACCCCATGCAGTTGTGAACTTGTTCCCATAAACATGTGATATAATGGATGTGTGTATACAATCTTTCTTGAGAAGAAATGTTTTTACTGGACATTTATAGCATGCAACAATACATTGGAAAAAATTTTCCAGATTGAATTTTGAAAGTATACTGATACGATAAAAATGGTAAACTTGCACAAAATGCCAACAGCTAATCTGGTTGATTGATAAGCTTCCCAATTAGGATGAATTAAATAGTGAATCCATGTTAGTAGGACATTAACAAACACACTTGATGACCACAGGGCCTTTTCCAGTGAAAGCAAATTTCACTTCATTATGACGGTTTTATGGGAGTGTCCTGGTGATGAACAACATAATAATTCTAATGGCAGAGCTATTTGTTTTATTTACGATATATATATAGGGGTCTTTTGTTAACTTTCTATTTCCATTAACCAAGATATGAAATCAACTTCAGCAAATAAATGCTGAAGGTGGGGTGATATAAAAGCTGAAAATTATCCTGATGGATTCGTTTGGGAATTGAATTGGTCGTCCTTAATTCTGTCCCGTTATTGTTTGTTTTAAGTAAAGCTGTCATTTAGTGATTTGATCATAATCTTATGGTAGATAAAAAATGTGGTGCTTGTTACTTGCATTGTGTCAGACATTTTATTTAGCAGTGTCGAGTTTTGAGGCTCTCATTTTGAGTGATATCTGACCACAGTTGCAATTTTTTGTATGCTTTAGGGCTATGTGCTTGATTGACTTTGGGATGCCAGTGGATCGAGATGAAAGTGAGTTGGTAAATGGTCAGGATACAGCACCAAGAAATTTACAAAGTACTCCCATCAAAGGGAGACTGAAACGTATACTGAGAGATGGTCAAACAGAGACTAAACTCGGTGTTAGAAAAAATTTTGAGTTTTTTTCTTTCAGAAACCCTGTTTTATTTATAGGACACCTTTCGAAAAATTCCCTGTTGATCATAGACAAACCATGGTTGGAAGTGGTTAAAACTTTCAGTACCTCACCGGTTCATAGACATATATTTGGGACGTGATTGCTGTAATTGCTCGTCAAAAGGGGTTTGTTTACAGGCAGCCATTGGAGCGAGAATTTTCGAAGTGGCGACACTTTCTCCTCGGTCACCTTGGCTCCAAAGCATGTTTTGATTTGTAAGCCTTGAATAATTCTGGTTAACCCGTTAAAATAGTTTTTTGTTTCTTGTCTTGCATAATTCATTTTCAATTTATTTGATCCTTTCCAGGATTGATGTGTATGTTCGTTCTGAGCACCCTAGTCTTAATTTTGTATTTTATTTTGCTACACATTCTCCCCAACTGTAGTAAAAGAAAAAAAAAATATTTGTAATTTGTTTTCTTTTTCCCACGGAAAGTAGGAAGTGTTAGGGCTCATGGTTAATGGTTTTACACGTTTAAGAGCTTTGAATGTTCATTTCACTAATACGCTTTGATATTCATTTCATCCAACTTTTTAATATATTTAATTGTCATAACTGGCTTCCTTCATGCCATCTATCCCAGTTATCTGTTACTGTTTAAAGAACAAATTCTACATTGTCATCTACCATTAGGCTACCAAGCCGAATGAGGGACGGTCGATGTCAAAAGAAACGCTCAGATCGACCCGACTGACTCCTAGAAAGTACAATTAGAGTCTCGTGGCCGTAACAAACTATACATGTATGAGTAAAGCATTTTGTAATGAATAACAAGTTATATATATAAGAGTAAAATATTTTATAATTTTATTAGTGAACTCTCTCCTTCGGCGAATAAATACATCTTAACAATATTTTTGTTTTTTCTAACCGATGATTTTGAGGAAAGGCATATAGATTTCTTCAGGAAACATCTTAGAACAATAAATTGCAGTGCACTTTCAGCATCATCATCGCTTTTAGTGGTGGTATCATAGTTTGCACGACTTAAAAAACCGTCATTTAAGATGACACTTTCTTTGTAGGGTATTGGTGGGGATTAAGTTTTTGGACCTAAAATTCGAATTTCTTTCACTTTAGTGCTGTAGTTGTGGTAATCGATTGTTTGTCGAGAAACTTCATCCCTCTTCTTGTATTTCGTTTTCTGTGCCTAAATGAAATATTTGCTTGGAAAAAAAAAAAAAAATACACCTCAACAAATAATATGAGCATGGCTTTGATATACCGATGGCGGTAGAATTGAGCATTTAAGGGAGATCTCACAAACGACAAAGAAACCAGTTATTTTCTGCAACCCGTATAACTCATCAACGATAATAATCAATGAGAATAATCCACTCACTTTGAGAGCCTCCTACGTAATAAGAGCAAGTACAACAGACTCAGGTGTGCAGCCTCAGTGACTAACTTCATCATTGGAAGCTCTCTCTCTCTCTCTCTCTCTCTCTCTCTCTAGGAAGTCATCCTCTCGACAGTTTGAACGTTAGTTCTATCAGCTGGAAACCACTCTTCTATTGGAACATGCCATAATGATCATTGACGTTGCAAAGTATCCCTCAAGTTAACAACGAAGCAGTTGATCACTTAACGCTGCTCCATGGTCCAAAATGTCCTCTTACCGTTCAATCCAATTGCCCGACAACTCTTGTGCACATGGAATGAAATGCACTCTCCATTGGTTCATGAGAATTGCACGGGCCAGCCGCCGTACCCCCCAAAAGGAACTAAAGACGGAAAAAAAAAAAAAACATCCTGACGGTGGTTTAATTAAGGTTCCATATTTACACGATGCTCAGCAATCAACAAAATCTCTACACCTGAAGGGCAGAGAGCACTCCAATGGGTTTTGAAAAATCTATTTTTACGTAAAATTTGAAAAAAAGGAGCTCAAAAAATGCTTCCAACGGATTCTCTATTTTCAAATCTATTTTACATTTCACTATTCAGCTACATTTAGTATGAACTCTTCACAAATGTAAAAATATTCTATTGATTTATTATGTTTTCATGTACTTTATGATTTATCTCCCACAATAATTTCTCTCTCTTTGTATTTTTTTTTCCAACAAACTATTAAATAATATAATATAAAGAAAAAATAGATAAACTGATGTATGGTATATTGTAAAAGTCAGTATATAAAATAGAAAAAATAAATTTTGGTGATATATTTTAAAGGATGAGATACATAAACCATTGGGAGTCTTGTTGGTGCTTTAATTTTTCAGTGAGAGGGCAAGTCGAGTCAGTTGGCACTTGAGTTCACAGAAAACAAGGAATTTAACCACTCATTCATTGTTTTACTGAGGAATAATGTCTGGAATGATGGGTGAAATTGGTACTCAAGAGCGTGCAAATTGCATGCACTATAATTCAAACATTCGCTTTCATATTGTTTTTCCGTATGCGAAGCGCCATAAGAGCTAGCCTACCAATTCATAAAGATCATTGGAGTATATATATAAATATATATATATTTATATATACACAGCTACTTAAAATCCTACCATAGCTGCTATTTTATGTTTTTTGAAAAGTAAATAAGTACAAGAAAGGAAGATTGAGATGATACAGAGGTGGAGGTATTGTCCTTTTCCTGAAATCCAAGTCCTTTTCCAAGATATGGGTACTAATTCTGAGGATAGGAATCCGTTGTTTATAGATTTCTAAGAAATCCCGCCAAGACAAGTTCAATAATTGCAGCACTATGTGTTGCATGTATGGATCAATTCTCAGTGGGTAGCTATCTAAGAGTGGTGGGGGCACTGCTTTCGGTCCTTTTTGGTGGAAAATGAAGCTTAGCTTTTGGTTCCTCCCATCACAAATAAAAAAAAGTTCTGTTTTTGAGTCTCGGTTGGTTTTCATACCCACCCAAAGTTTGTTGTAAGCTAGGCTGGCAATCCCTGAAGTTGAAAAAGTGAGCCACTGATTGCCATTGGGCCTTCCTATCCTTCCTGACGATGGCCTCTCTCTCTCTCTCTCTCTCTCTCTCTCTCTCTGTGTGGGTGCAAGTGGGTATCCAGCTTATCAGTGGGAAATGCGGACTCTGTTCTTCCAAGGACCACAACCCTTTAATGATGAGCTTTCTTTTGTTTTCTCCAGCCTTCAGGGTAAATGATTTTGATTCTTATTAAGACTGCCCCAACATGGTTAAGTAGATATGTCTATTCTCCCTATCGCGACTTCTAAAGTTCCAAGTGTTTCCCCCTTGTTTTCTGGTTAATTATTGGTGCAAATATGAATATGATGGTTGGAAAGGTTAATACTTGTTACAAAAATTCTATGAGCAAGTCACTTTTGCATATTCCTTACGCACTCCACTATTGTAATTGACTACTTCACTTTTTTTAATATAAAATAACTGTTTTAACCAATTACATCAGCAGAATACGCAAAAACTATACAAACGTGACTGTACGTAGCAGAACTCATTCTTTTATTGGCTTGTTTATGTCTGCTGTGAAACATATTTATATCTTTACCCAGCAGCAGTTAAGATTTGTTCTAAAACCATGAATATGATGATAGGAAGAAGTAAATTTGATTTTTAAATATTAAATAATACTCTTTGACATCAACGAACGGATTGTGAATGACAGGACTGTAAGTATAAAGAAGTCCCACAGATACAGTGTGTGACAACTATTGATGTTAAAAAAGAAAACACAAGAAAATGTAGACAGGAAAATCTTTTATTTTGTGTGTTCTCAGGTTGTTTCCCACTGCATTGTCAATCACAGAGAAAAAGCAGTAAATCTGAACAAAAACAAAAAGAGAAAAAAGGAGAAGCAATATCCTTTTGAGATCTAATGACATCTTTTACAGCCCTCTCATCTCTCTCTCTCTACACAGCAACTGCAGTGCAGCATCCACGACAAAAGATATCATTTCCAATTTCTTCCACGAAAACCACCTGCCGAGAGAGTAAAACAAAACAACAAAATTTCTACAGTTAGCATCACATTCCTTGAAGAAGCATTTCTATTTCCTGTAGAGGACTCAAATCCAAAACACACATGATGGGCCAACCTGGTTTTTCTGAAGCTGGTTTTTCAGCAAAGGAGTTCAAGAAAATAAAATTCTCCTGGAATGCAGATTTTCCCTGCAAATGTTAAAAGTACCACCGCTTAAATTTAATTACAGGAGGACTCTAATGCAGAAAATTTTACGGGGACGAGAAGGTACCTCAAATTGTGTTGCAGAGAAATTACCCTGAGAGAAGTTCAATAAATTCTTCACTGAATCTTCATTCCCATAGTGAGTTGTAACCTGCAGATTTGAATGTATTAGAATACATTAGAATACACAAAGGCATATATAATCTATGAACTTGCCGTTGGAAAGTTCAATGCAGGAGAACTGGCAGTGTCATCAATATTTGAACGCTGTCGGTGTCTGCCAGATTCTTTGGCCTTGGCCTTCTTTTTCTTTTTGCTTTTACGAGCCACCTCAGAAGCTGTAGAAGAATAAAGGGGAAACCCATCGTCATGAATGGACTCTTCATCATCTTCATGGTAATGTGAAGGCCCAGATGAAGCATCAGAGACCAAGGATAAATCTTCTTCTTTCTCCTCCATTTTTTCTCCTTTTCCTCTATATTCATCCATACCACCATCTCTGTGGAATTGATTTTCTGAAAGTGAGGATTGGTCTAAGTACCGAGTCCAACCTGATTCACATCCACTGCTAGATTGAGATGCCGAGAAATCCATTTTCAGTAGCCTCTTTAACACTCAAAACTCCAATCACACTCTCCTATATATGTGTGTGTGTGTGTGTGTGTAGGCTCGTTTTGACAGAAAGATGTAAGAAGAATGAGGTTGTAAGGAGCCCCTCTCCCCCCCTCCCTCTCTGGCTTTATTCTCTAATATAACCAGAAGAGGAAAAGAATAGAGGGAGAAGAAACCAAACGAATCACACTTAAATCCTAGACTACGTTTGTCCTTTGCTCTATCCTTCGCCTTCTTATTTTATCTCTATGTGCATGAATTGAAATTGCCAGTTGGCTTTGTAGTTGGTGTGCGCGTGTATCTGTTTTTGTGTGTGTGTGTGTGTGTGTGAGAGTGAGAGAGAGAGAGAGATGAAGAAACAACAGCAATATTAACTAACAAAAAAGAAATATTTGTGTTTTGACCTTAACAGGCATAGTGAGTGGTGAGTATCAGAACTCATGTAGCAAAATATGCCAAGGTTTTGCTGTTCTCTTCTCTCGGTGAAAGGTAGAAGTACAGTAGTAATTGTACTTGGTTTATTTTTTTCCAACGTTGTCGTCAGGAGTCCATATAGGACAACGAAATCACCCAGCAACTAGCTTGCCCTCCCCCATACCACAGATTATTTTTCCCTCTAATCAAAGTTAAAAGTCCATCACTGGAAAGTCTCGTCTTTTTTTTTTAAGATATCCCAACAAGCCGACTGCAAGGAGTAGAAAATTACAGATTTAAACATGCCCATGATCTGTAATTCCTTTTTCTTGGAAGGGGTTTACAAAGAAATCACTCTTAATTAGCACATCCAAGATGGGTCCCTGCCATGAAAGATTGGCAAGTTTCTTCCTTTGAATTCTGATGCAACCAAGCTAATCATACAGACACAGACCATGTGGTTTTTTAGAGATGACTTGGGTCCTGAAAAGCTATTGGTGTTCTAATGAAAGTGTCAACAGGAAACATCAATAATTTTGTGTATGAAATTGTCTTCTGCATTTGACTTGGGGACCATATTTTCTGCAGAAAAATCCAAATTAAAGCATCATGCAAAAGAAACAACACCAACTCTATCATAATATGAGCTGGAGACGAAACACACTGATAATAAATGCCGGAAAAAGGAGGCCCAGATTATTTCTTTTTGGAGGAGCTTAGATTATTAATTGAGGAGATGGAATAACTAATCACTGACCCCAACTTGGAGAGAAAAGTCAGTGAGTGGCTGTGACTGCCTTTGGGAGTCAATGATATCTTTGAATTAATGTTTCCTTAATGGATTATGGGACGGGATTTTGGATGCTCGTGCGATACGAGTCAAATTTGTACCCTATGTTTCCCACGTGTGCGTGCATCTGCATCATCCATATAATTTGTGTTGCACAAACCGTCGGTCAATGTAATTTTTATTATTATTTTCAAGATTATTTGAAGGGATACAAATAAGATGCACCCGAAAAAATTATGATATCATACGTTAGATTCTAAAATTAATTTTACTATGAAGTAAATCTAACGTATTATATAAAATCATGTTAATTTTTAAGTTTATTTTTGTGAAATTTGTTTAATAAATTAAAATTTAGTGTGAAATATTGTTAAGATATTTCGAATAGAATCAGTTGAGGAGGGGTCCCATATTGCTATCTCCCGAGTTATATAAGCAGTACGTACAGCTAATAGAATCAATATTACATCGTCTTGGACGGCCAGAGCCATCATGAGCTTTCTAATTAAGCTGCTCGCTCGCTAGCTGGTTGAGGAACTGGTCCCCCTTTGCAACAATTCTTAGGTCAAACATCGCCAGTGGCCACTACTCTCTACAGCACCCTCTCTGATCAGATTTCAAACTCTTCAAAAGATTCTACCTTTCTCTCTCCTTAATGAATCGAACAAACAGGACAAGTCCATATCAACCGATGAAATCGTTCCTGTTCTCCAAAGAAAAAAAATAAAGAATGCTTACAAAAAAAGGGTACTTTCTTTCTTTCTTTCTTTCATATGCGAGCTAGCCATGCGTGAACTCTAACTTGTAGCCACATCTTTGACTATTGAAAGCTATAATGCATATACAGACAAATTCTCTCTTGTTGAGGGTTGAAATTCTGTGAGCTAGGACATCTAAAAAGCTTCGAGGATGATACAGAGAAGACTTGAGAAGGAATGTGCCACAAATATTATGTTTCTAGTGCTTATAAATGATGTTATCCTCTGTATGACCGTCCATGCTAGAGGGGCCCTCATAGCTTCGTCGGTTCCATATTGATTTGAACTAAACCTAGCTCCTTGTTTGTTTTTGTGACTGAAATTTAAAATTTTGAAAATTTTTTATCTCATCATTATAATTTTTTCAAATCTTTATATAAACTAAAATAAACAATTCAACTTTCAAATCTCAAAATAAATATAATATTAAAAAATATATTCTAATAATATTTTATTCAACTTTTTAATTTTAATCTCAACTCATCTCATCTCATCTCATCTTCGAAAACAATCGAGGCAAATCTTACGTTAAGCTGAGGTCCCCATTTTACAGAAAAATGATATACATACATACATACATATATATATATATATATATCTTATTTCATTTGTCCAAGGAAAATGTTTTTTTTTTCTTTTTTTGGAAACATCATGCATTCGATTGGAAGAGAAAAATAAAACCGAAAATTGGACTAAATGAAGCGACGCACAGAGCAATCCACATGCAATTGCAGCAGTACAAAGGGGGGAAAAACAGTGCATGTTTTCATGTGGCATTCGCATCGGTGGACGCTGTTGTACTGCATACAAACAAGTGTAGGTCAGCAGGACGAAAAGCCTAAGTTGTGCCGAAAGCTATTCAGGGTTTTGATCTGCTGACGCCATTGAATGTGAATGACAATCCTGATTGTCAATGAAAGAACTAGAAAAGAAAGGGACTGTAACTAAATACTTTTTTTTTTTTTATATGTTAGGAACCTCTCAAAGACAGGGCCTTTCAAACACACTCCTGCAGAATAAACTCCGGTCCTGTACACCGCACCCTCGAAAGTTTACCTACACGAAACTGGTTAAATTGCTGACTTTTCACTAAAGAATATGGCCCCTACAAATTGTTTACACCTAAAAAAATTTGAACCTTGGACATGAGAGAGAGCATACCCCTAAGCCCAAGGCCTTTGCCACTTAATCCAACCCGTAGGGGTTTAAATACTTACTGTTATTTCCTTCTTGGTTCTTTTGGATGTTCTAAGCCTTCTTTTTTTTTCCGTCTTTATATAGATCTCTGTCTTTCCAATAAAAGGTAAGTTTCACTTGGCTCATGAGACTATGGTGTTAAAAATGTGGCGGAATTAGAGTCTCCAGTTACGTTTTCCTGTGTTCTCATTAAACCAGAATCCAACACTCGCAAGAGCAGCAAGTTCATTTGACAGTGGTTTCTATTCATGACCGATTATATGGGTTGAGCCCCCAATTTATTACTTACAATCCCAAGTTCATTTGAAATGCAAGACCCTGCATTTTAGAAGAAAATGGTCTTTAAGTTTATCAGCAAGGAAAAACTATATCACTAATTCAGGTTGAAGAGTGAAGACACCATAAAAAGATCCATCCAGTACGCAGTTGGGAGTTTCAAATCTAACAACCTCTCACGTCCCGCCATCTGAGGTAGACTAGACCAGCCTGATAGTGTGTATATGCCCCTGCCACAACCAAGACATGAAAAAGCTGGTGGCTGTGTCCAGCAATATCAAACCTGCCAGGCTTCCACCGTTCTGGTATCCTTGTTGCGTAAATCAATGCTCCCAATCCATATAAAGCCCCCATTAATATCTCATAGCCCGTGGTTTGGAGGGCCTCTGGCTGATCCCTGTACATTATTAGCTTGTGAACTATAGGTGCTGCACCTGACATGCCCATTCCGAAGAAGAGGGAAGCTCGGAAGCTCCGGAACTTGGGTGTTTGGAAAGCTGGAGACAGAGAGAAAATAATGGTGGCAATCCCTAAAATAGTTATGAAGCTCAAGTAGAGGTTGCAGAAGAAGGGGTTGCACATAAAGGAGTAATAGACAGGGGGGTAAAAGGAAGTTGCAATGAGAGCTGCGATGCCTGCATAGTCAAGTCTGAGCATTATGTAAGAAAGGCGCTTTGAGTGGCAAGAGAGGAGGTGGCATGTACTGCTGGCTAGCAAGCAGAACATGGCCCCACCTAAGAAGGCAAAAAAGGGCCATCTTGTGATTGGCCGGACCATTTGAGGTGCTATCATGTTCATCACATCCTCTTTCACACCATGCTGCAAAAAGGAAACAAGTAAAGGCATTACTTTCCAAGGGGTAGAACAAGCTAACAGTGAATTCGTAGTAGCATTACAAAAACGCATTTTACATGTACTACCAGAAATTGAGCAACACAAACACTGTCAGAATGAACCTTAGCATGGCGTATATTTTTTTTATAAGTAGGATGATGCGTGCTTAAAATTTGAAAAGCATGTGCATAAGCCATACCAGCAAGAGGGATTGAATTCTCATCAATTACTTAGTAAATGGAAAACCAATGCCACGCTCATTCTAATCTTAAATGCAAAATTCCTACACAGCACGCACAGAGAGAGAGAGAGAGAGAAGGAGCAACACCAAAACTCAAAATTAGTTTGCATAAACAAGTTCACAATATTACCTAAAACCAAATAAAATACAATACTCCTAAGTAGCATCAAAGCAAAATGCAAGGAAATGCTGACAACGAATGCTCATAATTAGCCAGACCAAATATATAACTTGCTCCAAATTCTTTAGTTGGGTGAGCACCAAACACGGGGGGTGACTTGAAAAAAAAAGTCACTCAACCTGACCTTGATGGAAGTACCAAAAAGACTTGATAAATAGCCCCATAACGCTACAACTCTAATATGCAGCAGTCACCAAGCCATTGCATTCTTCTACACTCAGAATGCCAATTGAGGGTGTATTCCTTGCACGATTCTTTGGGAACAAAAGTGCATGTAAATACTGTTTAGTATACATACCACTTCTCTCTGTATTTTTCCCTTTTTTAGAAACATGTAGTTTAAAGGGGCTGGCAAAGGAAGTGGATACATCTGGGAGGTCTTCTACCCTTGGTGCATTGATATATGGCATTAAGGAACTGCAGTGTAATAAACTTATTTTTGAACACACAAAGTTCAATGGATAACTGCTTACACATAACTAACTTTAGTACTTCATATACTGTTAAATAAGAATTTCTCTTCTTTCTCATAGCTTCAAAACCAACCAGTAAGAATTAAACAATGCAAGAAGCAGCACATCAACAAAGTACAATCATTTATCTGACAGACCTGGGAGAACTGCTCACGCAAGCAGTTGGTGAGGAGTTGCACAAAATGCCAGCTTGAGAGTGAGGAGAGAAAATCCATAGATGGCAATGATGTCCTTAATTCATCCTTTAACTTATGAAAATCTGGCATGTTAGGTAGTGAAGGAAGGCAATTCAAGAGTTCTGAACGAATCTTGTGTAAATCAGCTTGTTGGACCATGTCAGGCAAACGTTTGAGGGACGTGAGATCCATGACACTAGGAGCTTGCATTGCCGTGTATATGGTCAGAAAGAGGAAAAGGAAGAATCCAACCAAATGCCTGAAACAAACGTTGGTGATGTTTAAAACTAAAATTAGACATGCTTGTTTTATATTTGTCTTCTTTTTTCTGGTATCATCAAGATAACGCAACATAATGTGCCAAAAGGTATGGACAACAAACACATATTGCATAGTATGGTGTAAGGGAGGAAAAAAACAGAATCCTTTTTGCATGAAGAGAAGGTAGAGAAGGTACAGAAAGTTAAAGAACAATAAAAAAAATAACAAAATAAAAACTAAACCCATTCTCAGGGTAAAATACTAGACCTTCATTATGAATAGCCTACAGAAAAAAAATTTGATAAAACTTAATATTGAAAAGCTAAAACTTCAGAGTTTTAGCTTTTCAATATTAAGTCTTTGTACACCATGAGATCGAGCACTCAAGGATCTGACACGTTGTGGTGGTACCTGCAAGAAAAGGTACATTCTCGGTTCACTCTTTCTATAAGTCTTTCACACTGTCACACAATCGCAGAGCACTCATTTTTTATGGAGAAGGATTTGGCGAAATAAGGCGCCTCCCAAAGTGGCATTTTTTAATTGGACAACTTCTCTAAGTAAGATTTTGATGACGGATAACTTACGGAAATGCAAGGTGATTATAGTAGATTGATGTTGTGTGTGCAAGAAAAGTGGTGAGCCTGTGGATCATCTTTCTACTTCATTGTGAGGTGGCTAGAGCATTATAGGAAGATGTATTCTGAAGGTTAGAGCTAGCCTCGGTTATGCCTGCTACAGTGGTTGAGCTTTTGACTAGTTGGACAAATTTAGGAGGTATTCTACAAATCACAGCTGTGTAGAAGATGGTTTCTATTTGTATTCTGGGGTGCTCATGGAAGAAGCGCAATGATGGATGCTCAAAGACAAGGACTGCTCATTAGAGGAGCTTAGATTACTTTTTGTTAGAACTTTATTTCTATGGGTCAAAGCTGTAGATTTTAATTGCCTTAGTTTTCATGATTTTCTTGTTTCCATTTCTTCTTCCTAAATAGGTGTTACCTCTTGTATACCATCTTGTGTAATTGGGCTATGCCTATTCTTATTAATACAATTGTTTACTTAAAAAAAAGGTAAAACTTCAGATGGAGCTGATTCTTTGAACTAGATCATTTCAATTCCTTCCATAGTTTTAATTTGAAAGATGTTATCAACTAATTGACAGAACAAAAATATGTAACGTGGGAAAGCCAAACCTATATATCAACTTAACTAAGCATGAATTGTGAAGAGGAAGGAAAAAATGAATAACACAGGAGAAAAAAAATACATATATAAACATATATTTCTTTATTTACTTATAATATATATATATATATTTCTTTACATATATGGTGAGCAAAACAAGAAAAACAAAATATGACATAATCATGCATCTGCTAAATTTTCTCACATAAGAACCCATCAAAAACCAAAATGCAACCCTGAGCAGATAATATAATCTTTATTGGTTTGGTTAAAAGGTACAACTCAACTATACAAGGAATATAGAAGGTCAAAAAAGAAAGATTGTTAACTTAATACATTTTTTTTTATAAGTAAAAAATAATTGAATGGAAAATTTTGTTAAGTGAAAACATAATGGGCATTAATTATTAAAAGCTTATATATATATATATACTTTTTTTAATTTTCAGATAAAGCACTTACGTCCAGACATTAAGAGTTTCATTATGAATGGAGAAGATGCTGAGGAGCACCTGCTTCAATGGCCATTCAGATCGGTAATGACCCAGAATAAACTCGTTATCCCTTAAAAATCCTGGCAATGCGTGGTACTCAATAAGTTGATATTTGACTTTCATCCACAGTCTCTTTCCCTTCCTTTCCTTTGAACAGGCTCTATCCCCATCCTTGCATTCAAATATATTGTCAGATGTCTCAGACGAGGCTATCCATTCATCACTTGTCATCTCTGCAACCCAGTTGAGGCAATGAGAAACATTTTTAAAAAAATCATACAAGAGACTATCAAACAAATGAAGTCGATTTCAAGTTCTCGTCTGCATATAGATTTTAAATAAGCTCCAAATGCTCAACAGATTCTTTGATTGAACAGGTCAATTTAAATGTTCACAGTTGAGCAAATGACCAAGAAGTTCAAACGCTAAAGAGCCTGTAATTCATGACAGTGTAGTCTCCCTTAAAAAAAATCATGAAAGCGGAGCATGTTGAAGCTGAAATAATTTTAAGATGCTTGACAGTGCTATTAAAAAATGGCTGACACAAAGATAAGCTGTTTCTCAATTACAAATCTGACAGAATTGACCACGGTTTTCCTCCGCCATAAGTGAGGATAATCAATAAACTTGGGGTACCGTCCTCTTTTTTTTAAAAAAAGAAAAAAAAAATCTGACAGAATTGATTGTTCCACAATTGTTTTTTGATATGTAAAGAATATTTCCACAATTTTTTTGTTGAACAATTCTTTATTGTGGAACTGAAGGAATAGTTCCACAATTAACAGCTGAAATATGAAACGTAATGAGCTGTTATTGCTCTCAGAAAACACGAGTGGGTACATGCATCAACTAGCAATAGTCCACATTCAGATTAACCCCACCCCTGTTTACTTTTTGGTACTAAACATACATACTAAAATGAACTTGTGACTTCAGCACGTATCCCTTGCTCCTTGCCATTTAATTACTCACGAGGAATGGAGGAGAAATCTTCAAGTACTCAACTATTATCCTATTTCCTTAACCTCTTTTCGGTTATATATAAATATATATATATGCATCTTAGAGCATTCCTCATTTATCCATCATTTAGCGCTGATTTTGGTATTCCACGAGTAACAAAAAGTTCTTAATACTTATCGCAGTCACGATAACATTAGAAGATTTTTTTTCTTCCAGCTTCTCGAGTTCTACTTTTAGATTATCAGGACTTTTATTGAAAATCATGTCCCTCTATAATGATAGCATGTTTATTAAACTAGATTATATCTGTAAGCTTTTCACAACTAATCAAATTCATTAGGAAGGCAAGGCATAATAAATACAATCTTCACCTGTCCACCAACCAAATTCCTCTTCATAACTAAACTAAATCAGTCACATTATAAAAACATAAAAAGGGGAAAAAATGTAACTTTGAACTCGTCCGTTGCTAATAACAATAGAGCAGACATTAATTTTGAAAGCCTTTGAAGGATTTGTAGAAGAAGCTAGATCATTCACATAATTAAGCCACTAATTGTGCGAAGCCTGATATCATAGTATCACAATTCACAAGCTCATTTACGACCTAGGCCAGCGAAAATTAAATTAGCAAAAAACAAAAACAAAAATAAACAAGATAGACATACTCTAAATTGCAGAACCGCCACCTACGAGCTAAACCCAGACTTATCCGAGACTCTTCAAAGGAACCCGCCAAGCAAAGTCTCGATAGTAACGATGATCCCGGAAGCTTTCTCTGAAGAAACAGTTGGTGTAGAGGAGAGTGATAATACCGAAATAGGGACAGAAAGATGGAGAGATGACGCGGGAGTTTTCACGAAAAACCAAGGGAGCGAGGTGGTAAATGAAAGACGGTCATGGTGGTTGTTATATTTGGAAGAGGACGGCTATTTTGGGTTTTGCGTTAGCCAAGATATTGCAAAACCAACGAGGCAATGGGACGAATGCTTTGACAAAACGTCCCGGATGTGTTGGCACGTAACCCGCCGAGGATATGAAAAAGAAAAAAAAACAAACAAACAATGTTACTTATTATTTTCCACAATAGACATTACATATTTTAAAATTATTATTATTATTATTTTTATGCAAACCATTCATTAAATAGAAAAAAATATCATTTTCATAAGAATATTATTATAATTTTAAAAAAATTTAAAAATAAAATTAACTAGACTTGCAATACAGTTTTCAAATAGAAACTATACGTAGTATTGCTCTTTTGCTTATCATCCACAGCTTACATACTTGTTATAAGAAAAAAAAATTAAAATATATGTAGTGTGTGGGAGTAATAAATAGAATTATTCTAAAAAACTAAAGGAAATTTTGGTGTGAAGGACCCTTGTTGGTCAGAATATTTAAAGACTTTTTTTAATAAATCTGTTTACAAATATTATTTTTATAGAGGTGGGTGGCGGGTCACCACATCAGTCCATCTGCCTCCCATCAAGCACTCGATCGTTGGAGGACAATGCCCAGGTAGGCCGAAGCCCGCTCGGCCCAATATAAATTTTTTAAATACAACGACATCGTTTTGATGTTTTACTTGAATAGTACATATGGAAAAATCACAAAATCCTAAATCATTTTCTTTCCTCTCTTCTCTCTCTCCCTCCACCATTCGACTTCTACCTATCCTTCTCTCTTCTCATGTTCTTCATCTCCTCCTTTGTCTCCACTCCAACCCCGCAATAGGCAAAAGTCGTGTTCTCCCCCTCTGCCTCCACTTTTTCTTCTTAAAGGTTGTAAGACACCCACGGACCATAATGTACACATGGGTTTGTGAAGAGACCCACGACCACATTAGGGTCTTGCCGCTTGAGTTGTTGCAATTTTTTAAGATGATATATATATTTTTTATCTATGTTTATATATTTGTTATTTGATAATGGATCTATGAATTTTAGAGATAGAGTTGTGGATTTGGTAAAAAATCTGAGTTGTTTGGCAAAATCCGAACTATTTGCACAACAATTCACCCCATGGCATCTGGATTGGGGCACCCACCCAAGAGGGTAAGAAAAAATATATTCATCACCTATTTTTTCAACATTCTCTCATTATCTCATGATGTGACATTAGATGATAACTTTATAAATAAAATATAATAAATATTTTTCAATTATCTAATATCACATCATAAAATAATAAAAGGATTATGAGAATTAAGATGATGAGTAGCATTACTCAAAGTACAATACCAGAGTGCTGGTAACACCCTACTTTTTGATACAGTAACCAATACAGTGATGTGTGAGTTTATTACATCAGTTTACGCGCAATAAATTAATACTTTAACTACTTTTATAAATATAACGGATATCACAATAAATGATGCGTTACATATGAGTGCTTCCTTAATTCTTCACGATGATTCTCCCAAATTGTATAAGTTATTTTTTAAAAAGCATAAATAAATTTCTTAGAAAAATGTCAATTAGATAAGTTGTTTTTATTTTAAAAAATAAAATAAATACTTCTTACACAATTGTCAAAAAGGTTATAAATTAGTACTTTATTAGTATACAAAAACAAAATTTTACTAAATTCAGAATAAATAATTCTATTTAAAAGCTTTTATACCAACGCGATTAACATAATATAATTTAATTTAAAATATAAATTTTTAGTATGATTGTTTCGTTTAACTTATATGAATTAATTATAAAATTAGTATTTACATTTTCTTATTTTTATAATTAAATGTCATGAGCTTCGTACCAGTAAGAAGAGAAAGTGGCTCACAAACTTAAATCGATGAAAAATAAGATAAATTTAATTATTTATATATTAAAGACATGCCTTCAAAGAAGTTGGAAGAGCTAAAAAATGGTTTATATATAAAAACTAGGCCTGCAACTCGAGCCATCCGTTCAATATTTGGCCCCGACCTGCACTTCTGACATAATCAACCCGACCCGCATATTATTTATCGGTCAACCCGTGTTTTTTTTCCCCTCTTCAAATTCAAATACTAAAGATAAAATATGTTCAATCGTCATCCTTGGTCCTCAGGATCAGTCCAATCCACTATCCAAGTCTCAATCACTCTCAAATATCCTCTTTCCAGATACTCGATGCTCTCTGGAAACTCCTCCACATTCATTTCATCATTTTCCCTCGCATTTTCGCTCCTAAACCCATACCCCGTCTTAAACCCTCATTTTCCTTCAAGCCATACTCTAGCTTGAGCCACTCCCCACCATCCAAGACCCATATTGAGCATGTCGTTCTCTTCAAAACAAGAGCCCAAAAGAGGACCAGCGTAGCTATTGCAAGCCTTGAGACTCTAGCAAAGAAGAGGAGAGGGACTAGAGAAGGAGAGTCTACTGCTATGTTTGTGCAACAGTCTTGGTTCTTTCACAGTCACACTCCCAACTCACTGAGCTCAACAGCCTGGCCTCCATCGATGAAGTCCTACAAAACCAAGGAAGACCTCGAGACTCTATACGCATGTTAAAGCTCAAGGAGAGCCTAGCTTTAAAGAAGTTAAAGCTAGCTCCATGAAATCTCGTAGATAATACCTTTGACAGTAGCTTTCACTATCCTGAAGTAATTTTTGGTACTTAACTCGCTTTGATCTTCTCTGATTACAATCAATCTTCTTTTAGTCTCAGGGTTTGTTTCGCCCATCATAGGATATGCCATTCGACTTTGTTTCTTGAAGCTCAAGGATAGCCTAGGCAATAAGGGAAAATCTGAAGAGAATGGTTAAAACCAATTCTGGGAGGGGGCTAGGGTTTCATCTGCAGATTTTATAAGCGAGTCGACAAGTCGAACCAGAGCAAGCGTTAAACCTGTATTTTTCGGTTTGGGTCAGGTCGGTGCTCACGGACGGGCCGGGCCACTCGATTTTCTACAATCCCCTAATAAAAACCATAGGAAGGAGAGCTACTTCATTAGAACTGAGCCCACCAACAATGTAAATATTCATCGTGCTAGAGTTGATCATGATCATGATCATGATCGTTACATATGTGTACTTATGAGAGGTATATCATAAAGTAAATCATATAATTAATAATCGAAATTTTGTAATATGATCACTCTTAGGGGTGGTCAGCGGGGCACCTCCCCCGCCACCCCACGTCCACTGCCTGCCCCCCTCACCTTCATATATACATATATAAATAAGATAAAATAAAATAAATTCATTATTAAAACAAACATCATTTCAAAGGTTAAGTTAAATATAATCTTCCCACAGTCTCTCTTCTCATTTGTAGTTGCCACGGCGGCGCGGCCAGCATCCTTGTCTCCTCCTCATCTTTCTTCTCAGGCTCTCCTTTTCGCAGCGATTGTGGGCCAAAACGAAACCCATATATATATTTATTATATATTTGTTGATGTTGTAAAAATCGTACAATAGGCCGGAATGAGAGAAATAGTCATTCTCGACTTATTGAGTTGACTGAGCCTTGATTGGTGTTCATCGAAACCCTTGGCAATGTTCTGGTGTGACTGTACAGTGGCGATGCGTACGTCCATGACGATGAATGGAAAATAAGTGAGAGAAAGTAAAAAGAGATGGACACAAAGATTTACATGATTTGACACCAAGTCACCGTTCACGATGGTTTGGAGAGGGACATTTCCACTATAATATATTTGTTTACAGTTTCATGGCTTCTCATATTTCATTGTATAAAGAAAGTTAGGAGTTTTTCCTGTTGGAGATGCTGTCTTCCTCGAAAAGTTGCTGAAGCAGAAGATGATCTGATCGAAAGAGAGTCTTTTTGTCATTTGGTAGAAGGTTTTTTTATATATCTCCTTGTTGAGTGTGCTAGTTTGCAGTGATGGGACCTGACCCTTTGTGTGTGTCAACTTTCCTTCTCTTTCAATTTTCCCTCTGACCCCTCTGGCTTGCATGCTCTCATGTCTTTCCTTATCTTTTTTTTTTTTTTGTCTGTTTTACTTTTTCTAAGAATAATGTTATACACCACACTCTCATCCTATTCTGATTATACTAAACAATATATGACATATTCATTACTATTAGATGATAAAAAAATATGTAATAAATAATCATTTGATAATGATAAATAGTCACATCATACTTAATGAAATAAAAATAAAATAAAATAATAATATAATGTATAGAATTTTACTCACAATAGTTTAATAAACTTGGTCCAATTTTGAGTTACGATATTTTACCCCTTTACCGTACTTATAAATATTTTTTATTACAGAAATTACTGGACCTGACACGAAATCGAATTCCAATTGGTAGGCAACTATACAGTAGTCCTAACTTCAGTCAATTCTAAAACTCTCACCTGAGACTGTACGTGATGAAGATGACGTGGCAAGCGGCTGAAGCACAACTGGAGCGGCGCTAATAGTGGGGAAAAAGCGGCACGCCTTACTAGGCTAAAAATTCCACGTTTTGGCCACCTCTTTTGTGGCACAGGCCACGTTTCCTCACCTCCTTTCTGCCTAATTTCTAACCCCCGACCCAAGAAGGCTCACCCTCCAATCACATTCTACATCATCCTCCTTTTGCATGCACTCGACGATAATTTAGCTGACACATGGACAACCCCACCAAATCCAAATGTAACCGACCGAGGGAGGACCGGGTTTTATTTTTTGTCAACTTCGTCTGTTAAAAACAACAAAGCGCTCAAACGGTCCAAGCCAATCCTGATAGGTGTATCCACGCATGTTGGCCAACTTCACACGCGTTAATTCCAGGGCGCCACCGCCGCGCACCCAGTGTCCTGATTGGCGTGAACAGACCGAGACTGGGGCCTCCACAGTTTAGCGGACCCCACAGAGAGAGAGAGAGAGAGAGAGAGAGTCCTCGTTCGAGTGGCTACTGGGAACAGATGTCGAGACAAAATGCCCCTCTCTTCATTATGTGTAAGCATGCATGGACCCACTCAACATGCTCCATTCCCATATGTCATTTCTCTGTGAACCTCGCAAACACGTACCCACCGCACATCGCCAAGTGTCCCTTTCTCCTGCCTCTCTGCTTCATGTTGCCCATCGCCCATTGGCCAATTCCTGCCCTAAAAAACTCCCAACACCTCACCATCATCCATTCCAGACGCCCTACTCTTTCTTGCTCGCAGAGAGAGAGCTCTCTTTATCAATCCCATTACAACACAAGCGAGAGCTAGCGGAGCCAAGTTAGAACTTTGAAAACCAGCCACCATGATCAAGACCCTGAATCCGTACTCCAACACAGCTAAAACTGCTGAGATTATGTCTAGGTACAGGCCCATAGCTCCAAAGCCTGAGACTCCCACGGATGCAAGAAGCGAGAGCCCGTCCATATCTCAAAAGATCAGGCAATCTCCATACCTGAGGAACCTCTGGCCACATTTGCAGGCAAGGCCCACCAGAACCAGAAAGCGGGGTAGGGCTGCGATATCACCACCCTTCCTCAAAAGACCCAGGACCCATGTCCTTGGGTTTTCTTCTCCTTGTCATTTGACCTCCCCCACCAAGAATCTAACCTTGCAGGGTTTCGCTCCAGGGCTCCCTCAACTTTCTGTTCCGAACCTAGCGGCTGCTAACAGCGGCCTGGAACAGACAGCGACAACTCCCAGTTTAGTGACGCTTCCTCTTCTTGCTTGCCCTACATCCATCCCCGTCGTTGCCAACCAATCTGCGGTACCCAAGCTGGACCTGATGAAGCCTTATGGAGAAGAAAAGGCTATAGACTTGAATGCTGCGGCTGAAATTCCGGAGGAAAAAGATCTCTTACAGCAGCTGCAAGGACCACGATCCAGCAGCAGCACTAATGTCATTGCACCCCAGGCAATTCGTCCGGTTGGCTCCAGCATATGCGTTGGCTGCATCAGCGAAGACCCAAGTTTGACCCCAGCTGCTCAAGTTCATACGAAGAAGCCAGAAGAGGTCGAAGAGGAGGTCGAGTCGGAGACGTTACCGGCTGTCATCTCAGACTCGAACAACAAAGTTAGGATGGCGAATTCGGCATATAAGGAGATGGTGGGCCAGCCGGAATGTTCCTGGCTTGATTCGATGGTGGCCAGCGATGGGCGATCGGGAGGCAACTGTAGCAAGAGGATAGGTGGGGAGGTGATGCTTCGTCTTTCTGAGTCGGGGGTACCGGTTTCGTCGAATGGGTTCTCGTGTTGGGTGAGGATAGAGTGGGGAGCTGAGGGGAAGAAAAGCTCAGTCGATGCTTTCTGTGATGTGATTAGACTGTCCTGCGAGTCTAAGGATTACCTCTTCACATGGAGGTTCCACACCCATTCTAAAGAGGCTTCTCAGTCCAGTTGTAACGTGTGAATATTGTACATATCAAGTGTAATTACCACTAAAAGTATCTTATGTAGTGTATAAATTAATTATATATCAATATCGAGACGTCACTTATATTTTTGTCGGCACTTCTATTTGTGTTAAAACTCTTTAATTTGCCGATTGGATCCGGTCTCATTTACCTTAATTTATATATATCTATCATAATTATTTGCAGAAGAGCAGAATACACAGACATGAATAAAAGATAATGTGATCAAATTACAAACAAAACCAGAGCCATGGCTTACATACGGTCATTTAAAAAAAAAAAACATTAATCTGTTGTCGAGTCTTCCTTTCAATATAATTTGTGACCATGTTCTTCCCATGGTTCTCGGTTCTTTGTGAGGAAAACGGGCTAGAATCCTTTGATCCCCATTCCCAACCTTCTCTTTCATGACCTATTTTCGGGTTGAAGCTGGAATGTTGATTAATTTGTTAAGCCAGCTTGGGGCCTCAACTAGTGCAGGAATTGTCCGGAGGAAGGGAATGGACCAGAGAGTTTGGAAACATACAAAAGAAGAAGAATTTATAATTAAATCTGCTTGGTAGAATTTGGGAATAACATATCCTGATTTTCAGGTTGCCAAGGTGATGTGGAACTCTTTGATTCCTACTAAAATATTAGTGTTTGGTTGGAAACTAGATTTTGATGCATTACTTGTTGATTCAACTATTAGAAGATGTGGCATGCCACTAGTTTCTAAATGTCAATATTGCAGAATAAATTCCAATATTGAAACTGTTGATCATTTGTTTAATGAAGGAGAGTTAGCGGAGAGGACATCCCGACCGGTTAGCCCCAAGGTAGGCCTGGGCCCTAACTTATGACCAAAGCTTGTATCATTACTGAGAAGCCAAGCTCAATACTAAGAGAACCTAGGCTATAGCCAATACCGACTAGATAATTATCCAGTCGGTGACAAAGGAGAGAAAGAGCTATCATTCAAATCTGCTAAGAGATGAACCCTCATCTCTAAATTTGAATTTGAATAAAGGATAACTATTATCCGATAAGAGAACACAGATAATTCATAGAGTTCTATATAAAGGAAAAATCCAGGTAAGTAAAGGGATCGAATTGTTTGTTATATATTATTATTAGCTAAAAAGTCATTGACTTAGGCGTCGGAGGCATTCCCTCGAATCCTCAAGCTCTCTACTCTTTGGTTGCAGATGATCGTAAGGTAATGGTGATGAAACACGTTCACAACAGTTAGCTTATGTGATATGGGAGTATTTTACTGCAGTGTATAATTTCTCAAATTTACTATGATCTTTTCAAATTTACTACGATTTCTCAAGAAGAGATGATGAAGCCTCAATTCTTGCTTAAGCTAGAAATGATCCTCTTCACAAAATGTAAGCAACCTATGGTTTCAGCTGTTATCAATAAGATCAAATATTGGCTACTTGAATATAATACTTTCGGTAAGCCTTATCGAACTCTTCAATTTAGTGCTCAGATTTCTTTATGAATTATGGGTATTAATTCTCTTCAAGTCAAAGTTAACTTGGCAACCTTCTCCTTCCGGACATGTTACGTTTAATATTGATGGCTCTTCATTTGAAAATGTTGGTATGGCAGGTTGTGGAGGTATCTTAAGAGCATTGACAATGGCCTAGCCATTGCCAAATTCAAGTCCAAATTTTGGCTTTTATTGAGTTTAAAGTCCTACATTGAACTAGCCAAAGCCATAATTTCTTAACTCTGAGCTACAGTAAAATCACATCCCTGGTCATAGTTGGCGAGCCACTGGTGAAAGATCAAATCTTTATTTTATTGTTTCCGTCCCAACTGCCCTTCTCTCTATCCCTCGTTTTTTTTTTCCAGAAACTCTCCCTCTTCTCTTTGTTTTCCTTTCTTTAGAAACTCTTCTCTCCCTCTTCTCTCCGTTCTTGGGTCGATCTTCCACGGTTGTGTGATTTCCTCTCTCTATTGGCTTGGCTCAAGAACACAACACTCTTTATCGGTTTGGGTTTTGAGTATGAAATGGGTATGATTTTGAGCAACAGGTATCAATTTATTGTGCGATGGATTTTTCTTCATTTGGTGTTTGTGCATTTTTGTGGAAGTTGTAGTTTCTGGTTATTATCGTTGCTGATTTTTCTTCAGTTGGCGTTTGTGATTTTTCTTTTTGTTATTATCGTTTGTTGGGTTACAAAATAAAAACAGAGGGGCACTGAGATGATCTGTGGCCTCATATTCTTCTTGTTCTTTTTCTTTAGCAACAAATTTTTTTGAGAAAGTGGAGGAAAGTGGTCTGTTTGGATGCGTAGAAAGTGGAGGAAAATAGGGATGGAATGGAAAGTTTGGAAATTTTAATTAGTAGAAACATCTCGGGCTCTATATCTTCTTTTTGCTATATATCTAAATCACGAGTTGACGCCCCTCTCTTGTTTGGTCTCTTTGCTGTGATTTGTGTATTTCTTTGTGGTCATGTGAATTTGGACTCAGGAAACATGAACCATTTTTTCTCTGTCCATTTGCTTCTCTTGTTGAGGTATGCTTCAGGACTGTTTGTTATTGTCTGTGATGGATGTGGTGCAGTTGATGTGGGAGTTTGGTGTTGGGAGGCATGGCTGGCAGTATGAAACTCTATGTATGTGTTTTTCAGTTTCTTTTTTTATGAATAAACGAGGGAAGTGAAGGACCTGGGAAACTTGGAATGAACTTGCCTGCTTGGGTTGTTCAGTTAGGTCTGGAGTTCGATGGGTTTGAGGATGAATACATGGGCCAAGGAGGGGTTTGAATGTATTTGGGAAAAAATGTATTTATGGGTGATGGTGGTTGGCTATGGGTAATGGTCCCCTTCCCCCTGAGGAATTATCTTCTCTTAAAATGTCATTTATGGGTGGTAATTTGGCTTGCATTTTCAGACTGGAGGATGCCTTTGTGCACTTCATGCATATTTGTTTTGTGAGTCTTTTCCTTGTTGTATCATAGATATGACTCTGCGACCATCGGTGGCAACCTCAATAAACAGAAATGAATTATTTTTCTTGATAGGATTCTATTGGTATTATCATTTTGGCATATCTTTCTAGTGTGTGATTGAAGGAAGCTTGAGACCTTTCCAGAGATGGGTTCATAGAATTAAATTAAAAGAAAATCATTTACTACCACTGACTTATGTTCATAATAATCTTTATCGTAATTGGTAGGTTACTTTGAGGATTGGAAGCCAGCATCTAACAGATCCATATATTGTCACTTCCATGATTGCTGAAACCACAATTCTCAGGAAGCCTTGGAAAGGATATTGAAGATTGGGAGATAAGAGGAAGGTGGGAGGAAGAAGGCTAGTATCAAATTCATGTAAATAATTGTCTTTCTCTTTGTCTTGGGGGAAAAAAACTCTTTATGCTTGGATTGGTTCAATGTTGTTGAAACTTTGTGTGTTTTCGGTGTTTTAGTCTTGGTAAATGTTGAATTGTCTACTCTCTGGTTGTCTTTATACTTACTAATAAATTGGTAATTTAGTTATTTGAATCTCTTCTATATGGTTGGTCAGCTTCAAGTTTTGACCAATCTTCCTCACGGATGATTTATTATATGGAGTCGCGAATGAGTGTGCAAGACAAGCAAACCCTCGATACCATGGGAGCTGTTGGGTTTTGCCAAGGATTTCTTGTACATGTAGTTTGTAATTGGTTTCGGGATGAGAAAGAATTCTCTTATTAAAATGAAACTATTAATTAACATATGAAGTGTATTTGTAAAATATTAAAAAAAAATTATCACATATTATTAAAATATATAATATTATATTATTATTTTGACTTTAAAATAGCTAGTCCAATGTGGATTCACCTAGCCAAAAGTTAATGATATAGCAAAAAGTTGAAATTCTAGCCTAAGTTTAGATTTGGCAATGGCTAGGCCATTGCCAATGCTCTAAGAAATGCAAGTGGCAAATTTGTATTTGCCTTTTTTCTCCATTTGGGAAATGGAACTAATACTTTGGCTGAGTTGATGGCTCTAAAATAAATCCTTATTTTGTTTATAGCTAGATTTCACGTGTAATATTCGAAACTGATTCTGCAATTATTGTTCAATAGTTTCATAATTCCACTTCTCTACCATGGCATTTTTATAACATTTGGAGGAAATTCTTGCTTTCAAACAAGTTTATCTCTTTCTATTCAACATTCATGCAGAGAGGGTAATTTTGTTGCTAATCATCTTGCTAAAGAAGGTGTAGTAGGTGTTTCGACCACTTATTCTTCGGCTAGTCAATTGCCGCCATTGGCTTTGGGGAAGTATAGAATGGATGTTTTGAGATTAATAATTTTCTAGATTTAGACACTAAAATTAGATGGTTGTAGCTTTTAACTATGTTAATTAGCACAATATAGAGATAGTGTTTTTTAAAACTCGGTTTTGGACTTTTCGTAATCTCAAACTATTTTTTGTAAAATGTATTTCTTATCCAAAAGTGAGAGTTATAAATAAAATTGGAGATACCGTTCATCTTCTTTAAAAAAAATGGAACTTTCCCAAATTAAAGATAGAGCGCAAAGGTCACAGGTGTCTAATGCTTCTTGAAATGTAGAAGAGAGAGAAGCATATGATTGCAATGGAAAAATGATATTTACAGTCATAAAGTTCGTAAGTGCAACGCATTTAAAAAAAAAACCAGTAAATATGATCCCTACATGCAAAAAGTAATATTTTTTTAATGATAGATCTTACTTTTTTCATTCAAAAGGAGTGCACGACGCTTGTACAACTCCTAAATATATCTAGTAGTACTCAGCCTATATGTACAATGTTATTTGAGTTAGTAATTACTAATTATATACTTGCAACGAGAATCCATCTGATACTAAATTCTATAATACAAAATATAGATTTTTCGTTACTGCTTGATGAAATATAAGAATTTGGAAGTAAAAACATGTTGTCATAAGAAAAATTAGAGGGTATAACATTTAGATAGTTGATGATCATCTCGATTATTTTTATATAGAGAGTGAGGGTTTGAACTTGGTTCTCTCATTTTAAGACACCAGACCTTATGCCATTTAGTCCAAAAAACTTTCGCAAAATATCTCATTTTTAATAAATGTACAACGGTAAGCTTAAAGAGAAGGTATTAATATTGTCTTATTTGATTCTAAATGGTACATAGCTTTATACATGTAAATGACGACAGTAGAAAAGGAAACTAACCAAGGAAATGAATTCTGGAGATCAACTAAATATATACACATTAATTACAGAGCAAGCAAAGATTGCTTCCATATATTTGGAGCCGAGAATCAATGAGAGACTTGTGGCTTGACTTGAGGAGGAATGGATGGCTTGACTAGGAGCAATGGATGTTGTTAACTTATCATGCCCCTGCAAGATTGACTGGCCGTTGAGGACACCAATCTTGGTTCGATGAGTGTGAAAGTGTAGATGAGGCAGGGGCTTGGTAAGTGAGTCAGCAAGTTGATTAGAAGTATGAACGTGGGAAACACGTAGATCACGACCTGTAGCAACTTGATCACGAATAAAGTGGAAGTCGATAGTGATGTGCTTCATAAGGGAATGGTACTGGGTTGGCACAAACATACGTAGCACTCGCGTTGTCACAATTAATGGCTGGAGTAGGGGATACCGGTACACGCAACTCTTGAAGAAGATTCATTACCCAGTTTACTTCAGTGACAGTAGAGGCGATGGCTCGATATTCGGCCACGGTGGAGGATCGAGTGATGGTCTTTTGCTTTTTAGAACTCCACGAGATAGGATTGGCGCCAAGAAAAAAGAACATAAGCAAAAGTTGAAGTCTGATCATTAGGATCCCTTGCCCATTCTGCATCTGCAAACGCATGTAGTGTCTAAGGAGATTTTGTGCGAAGCATGATGCCATAATCAAGAGTTCCAACCAGATAGCGAAGTAGTTGTTTAACTGCGGACCAATGAAGGGTGGAAGGAGAGTGCATGAACTGAGATAGCTTGTTGATAGTAAAGGAAACATCAGGACGTGTCAAAGAGAGATATTGTAACGATCCAAGAGTTTGACGATACAAGGTAGCATCAGTTGATGGAGAGCCATCAGACAGTTTGAGAGCTTCAGAAGTGGCAAGAGGGGTAGAAACAGGCTTGGCATCTGCCATGTTAACTCGATGCAAGAGGTCGTTGATATATTTTCTTTGAGATAAAAACAAACCGTTAGAGGTAAAATGAGCTTCAACCCCAAGAAAATATGAGAGATTACTAAGGTCCTTGAGAGAGAATTGTTTGGCGAGAACAGTGATAAAGTTATTCACATGAGCAACGGAGGATCCAGCGATGATGATATCATCAACGTAAACCAAGAGATAAATAACCAAGTTGAAAGAGTGGAACATAAACAGGGAGGTATCCGACTGAGAGTTGGTGAAGCCTTTTAAGACAAGAAAATTGCGAAGTTCGTGGTACAATGCACGAGGGGCTTGTCGAAGCCCATATATGGCCTTGCGTAGGCGACAAACGTGATCAGGAAGATCAGAGTGGGTGAAGCCAAGTGGCTGGTCCATGAAAACTTCATCAGATAAAGATCCCTGTAAGAACGCATTATTCACATCGAGTTGGCGAAGTGACCAACGGTTAGTCATAGCAAAAGTAAGTAATATCCGAACAGTTGTTGGTTTAACAACAGGGTTGTAGGTTTCAAAAAAGTCTATCCTAGGTCGTTGATGAAAACCTTTTGCCACTAAGCGAGCATTATAAAGAGCTATGGACCCATTAGGATTCCTCTTAATCCTATACACCCACTTACATCCAATAACATTTTGTGTGTTGGTTCGGGGAACAAGAGACCATGTGTGATTGGAGAGTAATGCATTGTATTAATCACTCATGGCCTGACGCCATGAGGAATGTTGTTGGGCCTGTTTGAAGGTGGAAGGCTCGGTGATGGGAGTGGTGGTGGTGGTATGAATATCAAAAATTTGTTTTGGCTTGGTAATATGATTACATAGCCTAGTATTATAAGGGTGGTGTTCGGCAGGAATATAAAGGGGGGGGGGGAGGATATAGCAGATGAGAGACTTACCTTTGAAGAATTGGATGCATCCCAAGTTGGAGGCATGGAGAGGGAACCCGTGCATGAGGTGTCTTGGTTCAGAGAGTCAGTCCTACAAGTATTCAACTCATCACATGAGTTAGAAGAAGATTGAGAGGTAGAGATGACATGCAACTTGGAGATATTAGGAGAAGATATAGGAATGGACACTGGGGTAGTATCATGAGGTGGTTTGGAAAACCAAGTGGCAGAGGAAGGCAAGATTGAGAGGGATTCAGTACGAGATGTGTTATTCTGGAAAGGAAATGTAGTTTCCATAAAAATTACATGTCTAGAGATGAAGAGTTTATTTGTGGAGGGATCAAGACAAATATAGGCATGAGGTGGAATTGAGTAACCAACGAAGACACAAGGACGGGATCGTGGTTGGAGTTTGTGAGAGGAGTAGGGTAGTAACCATGGGAAACATAGACAACCAAATATTTTTAAAGAGAAATAATTAGGTGACTGCTTAAAGAGATAAGAGAAGGGAGATTTGTTGGAAGTTACCGGAGAGGGCATTCGGTTGATGAGGTAAACGACAACTTGAAATGCTAAGGACCAATATTTGAGTGGAGTAGACACATGATGAAGCAAAGCAAGTGCATTTTCAACAACATGACGGTGTTTACCCTCAGCGGTGCCCACATGTTCAGGGGTATGAGGAGGAGATTTGAGAATTCCAACCCGAGAGAGAAAATAACCAAGACTAGTGGCTTCACCACTTATATTTGTATAAACAGTTTTAATCGTTGTAGAGAAATAATTTTCAATAAGAGATTTAAAATGTTCAAATACGGAAGTGGCATCGGATTTATTTCTTATTGGATAAAGCCAAGTATATATGGTAAAATTAATCCACAAATATAACGTAATAGTGAAAATTATCAAAAGAAAGGAGAGGAGCAAGTCCCCAAACATCCATAAACAGAGTTTCCAGAGGTCTTGAACAAGTTAAGGAAGAAATGCAAAACGGAAGTTTATGGTTTTTATTACATAAACATGCATTACAAGAATTAGAAAAGGAACTGGACTTGGACGAAGGTAATTTATGAGATGCAATGATTTGATGAAGGATTTTAGAGGACGAATGACCAAGACGACTATGGCAGAGACTGATATTTGGAGGGGAAGAACTGGAACAGGTTGCTGTGAGAGCTGAGGATTGTGGTGAAAAGGATGGTCTACTCACTGAAGTCGGCCACTCATATATGTTTCCTCTACTCTGGCCTTGCACGAAGGATACCTCCGTGGTTAGATCCTTCACAAGAAAGAAACCAGGAAAAAACTCAATAGACATGTTATTGTGAGTACAAAATTGAGAGACAGAAAGAAGATTATTCTTCATTTTAGGTGCACACAAAACATTGTTGAGTTTGAAAGTGGAATCATAGGAATTAAGAGTAGTAAATCCTGTATACGTAATAGGGACATTATTACCATCGCCAACCATGATATCTTCATTGCCACCATACTCAGAGTGAATAGAGAGATTTTGCAACTTTAAGGTAATGTGATGAGATGCTCCTGAGTCAACTATCCACCCCGACTGATTACCTGGAGTTTCGTGAGCTGTGAAGTTGGCTTGCGGCCAGATGGAGGGTAAGGGATGTGACCTGCAAACTTTGGCAACATTGGCCGGGTTTGTCACACAATTGACATACAACTCTAGATTGATTCCAATTGAAGTTGGGCCACCAGTTCTGATTTGAGTGGTTAGGTGAGAATCCTTGAGTATATGGACTGTTGGAAGAATTTTGATTGCCAGTACGGTTCCCATAGGAATTCTGTTAGAATTGAGTGTTGTTGTTCCTTGGATAGCCATTATTGTTTCCTCAGTATCTTGATTGTTTTTTAGAGGTATTAAAGTTGTTGTTTTTGCCTTTCTTGTTGTGTTGCTTCTGTGAGTATGTATTGAGCAGTGATGACAGATTCTTCTTTTGTCAAGTCTAATTGCTTGAAACTTGTTCCATAGTCTATAAGCTTTTCCACCAATTCTTCGAAGGAGATGGGTGATTCTCTCGCAAGTAGAGCAGTCTTGAGCTCTTTGTAGTCATTGGTGAGACCATTAAGAGTATGTACTACTATTTCTCCATCACTCAAGTCGTGCCCATCATAGCAAGATCATCAATAATGGTTTTAACAGTTTGCATAAATTCAGAAATGCTCTTTCCTTCTTGAGTAATCTTGGTGAGGGAGTCAATGGACCAACCATCCGCATATTAGATTTATTGGCATATGTAGCTTTGAGTTTGTGCCAAGCTTCCTTAGCATGGATGAGTTCCATCGGCTTGTGGGCATGGATGAGTTCCATCTACAAATCCCATGAGATCATACCCAAGGAGAAGGTTTGTCATCTGTGAGTTCCACATTGAATAGTTTCCTCCTTTGGAAAGTTTATGAGGAATAAGCGTGGCTGTGTTGATTGAGACAACATGTGAGGAGGGAGGGTTTCCACTATTGGACATAATCGTTACTTCACTTGCTTCAGTCATGGTTGAAGAACTAGAGCGAGTTGAAGACAGAGCCCAAAGCTCTGATACCATAAAGAGAAGGTATTAATCTTGTCTTATTTGATTCTAAATGGTACATAGCTTTATACACATAAATGACGACAGTAGAAAAGGAAACTAACAGAGGAAATGAATTCTAGAGATCAACTAAATATATACACATTAATTACAGAGCAAGTAAATATTGTTTCCATATATTTAGAGCCCAGAATCAATGAGAGACTTGTGGCTTGGCTTGAGAAGGAATGGATGGCTTAACTGGAGGAACAGTGGACATTGTTAGCTTATCAGAGCTCTTATCTTATAAATGGAGGGTGCTACTACTTTATTCTATGAATATTTTGTTCCCTATCTTTAATTTATATCCTATGGTGTTGCTCCTAAAGTAGAAAGAGATTCCCATCAACTTCTAGTCCCAATATCCAGCCTTTTTCTTGCACTACATATGTAGGGAATATCACCCTTCTAATTTCGTTTCATTTAATTAGCTACATCCAACTTGCCCTAACTCTTTCTTTGCTCAAACTCTGTCCATGGCTTCCCTCCAGGTTCTAGTAGAAAATACAATGGAGTTTCGCATTCTTTGCATCAACTCTGGTAACAATTTAGTTACACCAGTCTTGGTGGGAAGTGCTACAAATCCTCCGCAGGTGGAGATTGCACATTCGGGTTTGACTTTCTTTGGGACAAATTTATTATAAACCTGAAGCGCCCAAAATGTATGTATTCCACAACATCAGTTGGGATAACCCAACAATAACAGTAATATTGTTTCCTTTGGTACATTACCCTATCTTAGCATTAGCCTGTTTGATTGTTTACTGGTCTTTTTCAAGTTTTTTACCCTAATCTATTAGTTCCATGTTGTTGCACTTTGATCTTGAAGTAGTTGAAGTAACATGAAAAACAGGAAAGCAGAAAGGACAAAGGTGTGGGATAGTCGACAAATATTCAAAATCCAATTCAAACCTGGGAACAACAAATGAAAGAAGCACGCATTGCCAGGGAAATAAATAATTACATCTGCGGTCTAAGCATAAAGCCTAAAATCGGTACAAAACATGACAGACATGTTCAACAAATCGTGTCTCAACTGCAACCTCTGTGGCATTGAGTTTCTCAATCGCTGCATCGTCCTTCTGACCATGTTCAAGTCGGCTTAGATTGCCTTTTTTGTTGATGAGTTGGGTATATATGATGATACTTGCAGTAGAAACAACCCACGTGTGCAATATAGTTGGATGGGCTGATTGCACACCCTCCATGGGAGGATTTGAAACAGCTCTTGTGATAAGAATTAAAAGGTGCCATTTATATATTGTAACAGTACGCCCCAGTCTTCGAGGGGTCGGAGAGTTATTCCTTGTCGCTCAAAATCATGTCTCAATCATATAGTCATATATTTCAAAGTTTTCACTAACACATACAAGTCGTTTCAAATCAACTCTTTCGAAATGAATAATCTAAAACACCACAAAATCTCAAAATAAATCTCAATCTTCCAAAATACCCAATCGACAAAGCAAAACAGAACTATAAAATAAAATGCTTAGATAACCAAAGTACCCATTTTGTACTTATTCTACTATGCTCACGTAGCCTTATACATGATTTCTAATCTTGATCTCCAGCTGTACCACAAAAAATTATCTGAAAAATGTTATGGACATAAGAGGTGAGTTATCAATAACTCAGTAATCAGAGAACATATATTGATATGTAAACATGAGCATTTTCAGAGAGTTCAGTATGCAAAAATAAAACATTTCATTTTCATATACAGATCTTAGAAAATATATTATCAGAAAATCAAAGTGACATTTTAGTTTTTTTCATACTCAAAATCCAACTATTCATATTTAAAGACACTTTTCATATTCAAAAACCAATTGTTTATATTCAAAGATCTGTTTCATATTCAAAGACCATTTTCATATTCCAAAAATCAACTGTTCATATTCAAAGATCCATTTCATATTAAAAAACCATTTTCATATTAAAAAACTAACTGTTCATATTCAAAGCTTCGTTTCATATTCAAAGACCCTTTTCATATTCCAAAAACCAACTGTTCATATTAAAAAATCCGTTTCATATTCGAAAATCATTTTCATATTAAAAAACGCTTTGGCATAACATAACTGAACATTTTTATCTTATCATATCATATTATATCATATACAATGTTTAACTCCCGTGGTAGAGTTGTGCTATCCTGGTGGCCAAATTATACAGTATTATATTGTGAAAATTCTCCTTTTTCAATCTTGGAGCCCCGAGTGTGCATACAGGAAAGAACACATAAAATACCATTTTGTTTCTAAAGTGGGTGCAGTCATATTATATCATATCATGTTGGTACTAACCATATCATGTGAACCAATATCATCATATCAGAACCATATTTAGAATCAGAATCAAAATATATAAGTATGCCAAATGTTTTTCATATCCATATCATATCAAACCACTTGCTGAACATATTCATATCATTTCCATTTGATAAAAAACAAATCCAAATCATTTTCATATCATATGTATAAAAATTTACAGATATCATATTCGTTCTTTTGCATATTTTAGAAACATGTCAAATATTGCTCATGTATACACTATTCATGTAAAAAACATTTCTTTTCTCTTTCATACATATCTCATGAGTAAATGCAAAACATATACTGAGGTTTTTTTTTTTTTTTCCACATTTTCCTTTTAAAACAACAATTTTTACAAACCAACATCAGTTCTTTTCTTTTTATACCAATCTAGTATAGGTATCCCGCTTACCTGGACTTTTAAGCTTTTCTTAATCTTTTCACAATTGTGCCGAATGAATACCAATCGTCATCTAGACGGAATACTAAATGTTATTAAACTTCTAAAATGATTGCTAAACTCTCAATCTACTTAAATTTATACTCTGAAAAATAGCTTTGATAAGTATCCAGTTATCATAAATCTAATAAATACCATTATCAATAAAAACAATCTTAACTTATCATAATATAATTTATCAAATATGGCAAAACAACTTAGATTCATTTGAAAAATTAACTTAATCATATTTTAAACTCATATCTCTATAAACTATTATTAAAACGATAATTTAATACTGTCAAAATATAATGTAGTAGGAAATTCATAAATTTCTTAAGCATTATAAATTCATAAATATTTTGAATCATATCTAATTTAAAAACCATCAGGGACTTAAATCATATAATCGGCTTAGTGTTTAAAAACATATTAAATACTTCTAATTTACAAGTTAATAATATTCTTATATCAAGTTCAAATAATGTAACAAGTGGAAAACTCATTTAATAAAATTAAAAATCTTTTTGTTTACTATTGAAAGTAATATAATTGCATTTAAAACAATTTCTTCAACATGCTTTCCAAATGCTATACAACAAGGGATTAAAATTAACGTAATATAATTTAAATCCTCATTTATTTTCTATATACGATCTAATATTAAAACACAACCTTCACAAAAAATAAGTATAATATATAAACAATGACCCAAAATAGAATCCGCCTAATAACAGGGATATTTTAGGGAAACATCATAAAATGCACTGGCAGATTTCTAGTAATAAAACATAACACTACCGTGAGATGGAACGAAGCTCACCGTGAGGGGAAACTCGTGACAACGGATTGGATTGGCACTGGGTGGATATCGACAGCTGCGCAGCGAGGGAGAGCAGGGAACACGTGAAGGTGCAGGGAGCTGGGCTGGTGAGATACAATCACAGTAGCCTCCTCCGTGGCAGGCTGTGGAGTTTAGAGAGAGAGAGAGAAAGAGAGAGAGAGAGAGCATGAAGACATGTCGACAGGGAGTAGTCGAGAGGGGTGAAGGTGTTGTGATGGTGGCTCACAACGACTCCAAGTTGGGTTCGGGGTGGTGCAAGGTGCGTGTCTCGGTGGTGTTGCTCGGTGATGCATGGTGGTACGTGAGGAGACATGCAGCATGCTTGGGGTGGCGTTCCTCTGTTCTATGGGCTTAAACCAGAGCAGTTTCAGTTTCTGCTTCCCACGAAGGTTGGTGATGGTTGGTTGGGAGCGACAGAGCTTCGGTGCCGTGGGGTTTTCGATCTAAGGTTGAGGCAGTGGGAAGGGATGATGAAGGCTTGAGTGCACGTTGAGGTGGTTTGTCTATTGCTTCTTGGACGTGAAGGGCAGCGGTGCAAATTTGTTGCTTGTTGCCAACTGTTGAAGTGTGCACAACAGTTGGTTCCTAAATGAGGACACAAAGGTGCTGGGCCGTGAAGGCTGTCCCGTGGTGGTTGGATGGTGGCGTTTCTAGGTGCCTTACGATGTGGTATGGAGAAATTAGATAGATAAAGAGAGAGGGTGTGGAGGCAGCGACAACTATGCTAGCCTGGGCACAAGAGGGAGAGAGATAAAAGGATGGGATGAGGGAGAGCAGTTGAGAGATTAGGACATGGGTAATGAGGAGGGAGGAATCGTTTGGTGGAGGAGAGAAGAAATGGAGAAAAATTAATAATAAAAAAAATAGTAATCAATAAGATAACCTTTAAAAAATAAATCACATTAGTTTTGACATTTCCCAGCACTATAGGTATGGCATTCCTGAGTCTCGTTTTGGTGTGGCATTTTCCTATACATGATGCTTCTTATATATTTGAACGATCGTTAATTGCTCCAAATTATAAATTACCTTTTCAGTTAGATATGTTGATGTCGTGTTTCACAACCTGGACAACTACATGCTGCTAAGCTCGGTCTAGATCCTATTGAGATAGAGAATAAGGGCTCGGGGCGCGGTGTTACCTCCAATGCCTAAGTCAATTGTTGGGATAAGGTGGCAAAGCAAGTGAAAGATAAAAGTATTCAATCAGAGAGAATAATGAGCTGAAGTGTGAAAGATAAAATTATTCAATCAGAAAAAATAATGAGCTGAAGTGTGAAAGAGTCTATTTGGCTGAAGGACAGGGTATTTATACCTGGTCGGGGCGATCCCCGAGATAGAGATGGTGGGTGTGTTGCTTCGTACTAGGGTTGGGTGTCCCTACCAATTCCCTGCTGCGCAACAGACTAGCCAGACCTAATTGCGGCCGTCATTAACACCTCAGGAGGCACGTCGTGTGCCGAGTCTCGGGATGCATTAATTGCAGCATGGCCTGTTGTGGCGTGCCCGTTTCCGTCCCATTAAATGCGGCGTGGTTCCGGTTAGGTACGTTCATCCCTCTGACCTGTCCGAATGTCAGGATTCAGGGATAAGGGGTGTCCTTGAATGTCGACCAACTATGGTGTCAGACAGTCCTGCCTTCCATCCTTTAGTCAACGTGCGTTGCCCGATTGCTTCCCTTCCTGAGTCCCCTAGCCCAACCTGACCCAACCCAACCCTCACCTTGGGCCTTGGGACTTTTCGGGCCTTATGGACCTGGCCTATTTCCCTGGTCTGGCCTTGGGGATTACTCCCCTCACAGGATAGACTGTATTTATACAGCCAACGCATTTGTCTTTGGTTCCACTGAACATACTCGCGAGTCGCGACTTTATTTACCTTGGGTTTTTGTCAAAGTTGTCAACATTAGCCAGTACGTACAAGGAGTTCTTTATGATGCATAGGCAAGAATCTTGATTTAAGTAAATTAATTACCTCACTGTCGGCAAATCTGTCTATTTGACAATTTTTGGTTATTTGATGATTCGACCTGAATAAGAATGCGCTCTAATTTTCTATTGACAGATTTCCCAGGAAGTTTGGGCCATAGAGGGCAAGCTTGAGCTGATATTTTTTACACTATATACTATCAAAAAAATTCTGGATGCACACCCTTAACAACAACTGTTTTATTTTTAAAAAACAAATGAGTACTTAAAGAGGACCCAAAATGGTAACAGCTATGAATCTTAGGAAAACGATATAACAGGAGAGATATAAAAAGATGAACAACATCAAATCTGGTGGTAAAATACTAAAATGGTGCTAAATTTGCATACGGTATTCATGATATTATCCTGATCAGACCATCTTGTAAGAATTACTTTTGAACTTAGAAATCTCGTTATATGTATTTTGTAAATTCCAAAAAATAAAAATATGATTATTATATTTTAAAATAATTAAAAATATTATTTTAGAAATCTTTGGACGGTTAGAATATAATAATATTTTAGAAGAGAAGATTTTCTATTTAAAAAAATTGTTTATGGGTGGCTCCCGTCCCCACCCCGTTGGTAATTAAGTCATTCTTGGGTTCTTCAGAATGGGTTTCGCGCCAGTTTGCACGATGAATATGTAACCATAGACCCAAACCATGGTTTCTTAACTCAAACGCAGGCCCAAATTATGAGTCCAACTATCAGTTCAGTTGGACCACCTTAAGATCAACGATGGTGCATGACGTGACATTGTGTTACACTCTATTATTAGCCAATGGATAAACCTAATCCAGTTCCTCTTCCTTCTCAATTCTTGTCAAGGGAAGTGATCTAGACGGTCCAATACGCCTACTTGTAACTACATGCTAGGGGTGAAAATCGACAGATGCTTTTATACATGTTTAAAATCAGCCAAAACCGACGATTAAAGAGGAGAAAACCGAAGACGTCGATTTTGATGTGATTCTGGTCAGTCGTCGAGATGAGATGGAAACTTAAGAAGAGAGTGAGAGAATGTTACCATGTCCACATCGGCATCAAACGGAGATGTGAGAGAGATATATATTTATATATATATGCGTGGCAAATGGCGGAGTGCTGCATCGTTGCTTGAGAAATGAGAGAGAGAGTCTAAGAGATGAGAATCAGGAGAAGAAGATTAAACCCTAAATACAAATGACGTCGTTAGGTGTATTAAACCAAATGAGTAATGACATCATTTCATTCTTTTCTTTTCTTTTTCCTAAACAGTATGTGTAAAACAATGTCGTTTCACTTAAGTGAAACCTAGGTCGTTTTATCTAAAATATAATATATATTTATATATAAATACAATATCGGCCGATTCGACAGTTTGAACTTGGTTTCAATCGGGACCGAACTTGCCGACCTCGGTTTCGTCAATTTCCTATCCAACCGATTCTTTGTTAGTTTCAGCTGGTTCACATTGGTGACGGCCAGTTCCATTAGTTTCTATACAGCCCTACCACACGCGGCTAAGGGAGAGGAGTGGGATGGTAAATCTGGAAGATCTTAGGCCACTAATTTTTCTAGTATCATGCACGTGCTCATGGGACTCACAGTTTGATGGAAGGATATTAGGTGCAAAGAGTTATTCTATTGTCTCGAGTATAAAGTATACTATCTACTTTATTTAAATATTTAGATTTAATTTGTAAGATTTAATATCACGTAACATTTTATTAAATGTACTCTAGACACTAAGTTGAAAAATCTTAGAATATTCATTTATGAGCTCCTAGCTACCACAAATTTAAACCCATGAAAAAATTGGATATAATTATTGATTTCTTGTATTATTAATAGCGACAGTGATTGAAGCGTATAACTAGAAAAGTAGCAAGATGTCAGATCATCAAATTTAGCAGATTGAAAGCTCGCACATGGTTACGTCAGAGAAGATCAAGACAATTGAATTGAAATGTTATGTTCACGTTTATCGAATGCAAAAGGCTTTATATATAATTAATTAAGCTGCATTTATCTGTTAGAAAATGACTTACGTTACGGGCGCATTAGTGACCCGTCCGAACCCAGTTCTGAGAAGCAGTCCTTAATTTGCCTGTACGTATCAACGCACTAAAATAAATTTGGAGAACGAAGACTTTAAAAGTGTTATTATTATCTTGTATACCAGTATTTACGTGCCCAAAAAGTAATTGGAAAAAAGAAAAGAAAAAGGGAGATAATGATTCATGAACACAGATCGATCGACCCAGATGATCATGACGATCCTCTCTGAATATTCCACGTTACCAGCCATTGGGAGCGTGGTCCTCAAGGCATGTGGACTTTAAGAAACATAATAATAATAAAAATAGAACTTATTTTCCACGCAGGGCGTTGATTTTGTTTCATTGTGGAGTTGTTGGCCTTTCGAATGTGATCTTCCGGAAAGATAAGACAAAAGACTTCCGGAATTATGTTTCAAAAACATCGCCGTCACTGTTTTTTCTCCATCGAAATCGAGAGGTTTTCATTCATTAATAATTCTTCAGCTTCCAGAAGGCTTAGCTATATGCAGATAGTAAACTTCGACATCATGAGCAAGTTGGATGGATAATCTCTTAATGATGATCATCATCTCAGTGCCAGGCCACTACTCTTGCGGCCTTATATATCTTTCTAGTTTTACCCTAACCACCTTTCAATGTTTCAGGCCAGGGACCATAAATATGATCTTGAAAAGCTCATCAATCACGTCTCATATGTGTACATGATCTCTCATATCACAGATGAGCTGGCATATTGTAATTGGTAGTAGAATTAGTTAGTTACTCTACTGTTCTGTATAAATACCGCTCATGTATTCGTGTAAAAAGATCAACTCTCATGTATAGAATCAAGACTTTTCTTCAATCTTTCCAAGATTTGCTTCAGCCAGAGATCAGTGCCGCATGGTTTGGTATTTTTGACATCCAATTAATTAATCATGATTCTAGATGCTAATTCCTACCTAAACCTTTAAATTAAGAGCTATTCTACATATAAGCAGATTCGCGGCCTAATCTGTACACCAATTTTGATGTGGACTATTTTATCAAATGTTCATTTTTTAAATCCACACCGTTTCATTAAAGTCTACATTTCTACCTTAGTATTGGTGTGCGAATTAGTATGTAAATCCGCTTATAATTAGATTTTTTCTTAAATTAATGATCAATATTCAAGCTCATAAATTTATTTATAAACCAATTAATTGGCCCAAGTCGGAGGTTTTGCATTTAAATTGTATATTGACGGTTGGAGGTGAAGTTTATATAAAGTACGTACGTACTAGGTTATAATTTTTTTTTAAAAAAAATAGTACTATGTTATAATTGATGATACAGGCTATTATATATAGATTTGCGCTAATTAATGGAGGAAGTAGCAGTTGTCTTGCTTTTGAGTTGCCATATATCATTAAAGCGTAATTATGGGTTGTGGACTTTGGAATCTTGCTATAAGTTAGGACATATTTAGAGGATATGCACGTGTAAATTATGAAAAACATAAAATAAAAAAATTCTGGAAATAAATTGCCTACCTTGGTTAGGACATACCTCAATTGTTTTCATAACTATTCTCATCTCATTTTATTATTATAATTTTTTCAAATTTTCACACAAAATATAATAAACAATTCAGTTTTTTCAAAATCTTAAAATAAAAACAATCTTAAAAAAATATTTTCATACATTATTTTATTCAACTTTTAATTTTTATCTCATCTTATTTACGAAAACAAATGTAAATATAATATTGTATGCCGTTTCTTTTATTTATGAATAAATCTTCACAACCTCCTAACACTCCACACTCCACCATTTTTTAAATTTTTATTTTTTTTCTTTTATCAAATATTTATTATATGAATAATGAATAGAAAATTTGAAATAATTTAAAAAGATTAAACTCAAAAAAAAATAATAAAAAATTAAAAAAATATAGAGTGTGAAGTGTGGTTGAGATTGTGTAGCAAAACTCTTTATTTATACCTAGAATGAAAGTCCATCAGATCATTGATCAATGGCAAATGATTGTATTAAGCTAGTTTGCAAGTTTTATACATTTCTTTAAAGGAAATTAGAAAAATTTAAGAATCATATTAAAAAATATTTTTTAATAGACTCCATTTTTTTAAAACTGGAGTATGCAAAAATTGTATATTATTATGTATGACATTTCTCTTAATCAGTTAGGTACCATAATCAATTTCATGTTCCGAGCATGTGTGTGTGTGAAAATATTGACGGTGACGCCATATATATACTCGTGCCAAGAAAAACAAAAAGGAAACGTACGTGCCATGTCGTGCTGAACATTAACATTAAATTTTAATTACCAGCTAAGTTTAATCATTCGATTCTTGATCGTCAATACACCATTCATGATTCTATCCACCACCAGCCCCAGCCTGCACCCCCGCCAAAAAAAAGTAAAAAAAAAAAAAATAATCATAATAAAAAAGAAACGCACGAACCCTCCACAAACGATTCAATATGAATATAATTCAGGAGAAAAGTTATTTGTAATCGTAAATAGTGCAACAGTCGCAAAATCTTTTTGAAAAAAAATGAATAAAGCATAGAGCCTGCATGAAATAAATTAATTTTTTAGTAGTAGACTCTACTATTTTTCAAAACGATTATGCGGAATTTACGCACTTCACTATTGTATGTAGAATTATTCATAATCTATACATGTTTATGTTAAGGTGTTTGAAATTATCACTTGTTTTAAAAAAAAATTAAGCTGATGGTAAATGGTAGATTTAATCATTTATATTATATTTTTAATAAGGCATGTAAAAAAGATATAATTCTTTTTTTCTAATTTGAGGATTTTAAGTAGAATAAGGATACATAGTGCATGAAGTTGACCTTATAATATTTAGAAATTTACTATGCATCAGTCATTATTCACTCTTACACTTCACACTTATAACTCTTTCATAAGGTGTGAAAGTATTTTTCATTGAGTATAGGGATTTTTTTATAGGATTTAAAGTGTGGGTGATGAATAATGACTGACAAGAAAAATTTTTCTAATATTTATTATTATCCTTATGAATTTTTCAAACAAATTTAAATATTTGACAAATATTGTAGAACTCTTTTTTAGCATTTTAATACTCTCCCTCTTGAATCGGGTTCTTTTTCCATTTTTATGGAAAACAAAAGATAAAAATCACCGCAACATTATCTATAGATTATTTTAATTAAATAACTGTCAATGTATAATTGGTCAAGGTAGAATCGTGAGGTGGATGTTTTTGCTCATTGCCATCTCTAAAAGAATTCCATTATTTCACCTAGCAATGGCGACAAAAGCCCAACCGAATCAATGCGGCTTTCCAACCAATTATGTTTATTAGGTGCTCCTTCTAGAAGAAAGTTGAAGAGGCAGACCAGGATCGTTATTAATGTATAATAGTACTGATATTGACCAATTCAATAATCCTTCGCAATGTCATGTGGATAAATCTTTATTCCTATCCTATGGTACATTTTTCCTCGATGTGAAATAGTATGGAAAGAATAAACTCCATATGCTTCTAATTTCTTGATTCCCAAGAAGTCAAACAATGCCCAGATCATTATACAGGGGAAGCTTCTATAGGGTTTCTTTGTTTTCAAACCTTTAAAAATCTGTCTGTAGCTTTCATGAGTCTAGACAGCATACCTGCAAATAAATACCTGTAGCTCTCTCTTTCTCTCCTTTCATCAACCAAATAAAAAATCTAAGCTGTTTCTCAAAACCAACCGGCCCCCAACTCCCTTTTCCAGATGCTGAATCTTTTAATCTGTGGCAGTGGCGGCAGTACTTTACATCACGAAGAAGATCAAGGAGACCCATGGAACAATAGTCCTTGTTCATCACCAACAAAAGCAAGAAAGAATAGGAGGAACAACAAAAACCCATATTCCAGTCGTGGGCTTGACAAGTTTTCTGCACTTTTAAATGATCTTGAAGAGAAGAGGAACAAGATTTACTCACAAGTAGACTCCCGAGATATCTCTATAGTGCGCTTTGTGTACTCGAACTCAAATGATTGGGTTCCAATTGTGGTGAAGTCCAAGACCAACAAGGAAGGCAAAACTAAGACCAGGGATGGGAAAGAAGACGAAGAGATAACACCGTCTGAGATCTCAGACGCTGATTCGAAAGAAGTGAAGCAGCCAGAAATATCGGAACCCAAAGAAAAGCGTAAGATCAAGAAGAGGGTTTTATGGAACGTCATGAAGTTGGATAAATGGAGGCGGCCATCTTACTATCTGCCAGCTATTATAATCTTGATTTTGCTGCTATTGACTGTGTTTGGACGAACTTTTGCAATTCTTTGTACCTGTCTAGGGTGGTACATAGTCCCTACCTTGAAGGAGATCTCAAACACAGAAAGGTCAACAAAGAAGAAAGATTATGTCAGAAAATTGAGCGAGAAGAAGATGGTTATCAAGGAGATCAACAGGAAAGACTATATGAGAAGCATTTCTGGGGTTGTGGAAGGCAAATCAGCGCCGCATCTCAGTCATCAGAAAAGCTGGTCATGAGGAATAGGCCGATGAACTGACTCCCTCCTTTCTCTCTATGTTTTTTGAGGGGGTTAATGATTCGTTTGTTGTGTTCATTGATGTAAATTATTCGGGTTTTCTTTTTTAGTTTTGTTTTTTCTCATGTTGGTTGGATTGGACATCCGATGTCTCTTTGACAGGCTCACAAATGTACATTATCGTGATGAGTACTATGTGGTAAGAGTTAGGCTAGCTGGAAATTAAGAAACCCGTGTCATCTAGTATGTTTTGAATGGCACAGTGAGTTTGTCAGAGTTCAATTAAAAAGAAGCTTTGGGGATTCTCGTGATTGTGGATCGATTATCTCTGCATGAAAATGTTGTTTTATAAACGTGTTCATATGTAATAAATTGATATATTTATCTGTTTGATGGAGAGCCTAAAGAGAGGGATAATGCTGAAGCCTCAAGGAACATAGGTTGCGCAAAGTTTCGTGATCGAACGCCAGGAATTATTTCAAGAGGACGACCTGTAATAGCATAAGCCGCCGGATCAAACCGTTCGTCGCGACCAGTAATCTGCTAGTCAATGCTGCGGAATTTTGAATCAACAGACAATTGTTTGATTTAGTACTTTAAAAAACAAAACAGGGAAAAATATTGTACCAACCGTTGAATTGTTCAGATCCCATTTCCTGGTGGTTGATAAAGTTGACTTTACAACGCCTGGATTTCTATCTTTAATACCCACTGATTTGTGCAAAACAAATGTGATCAAGCACGAAATTTGCCAATCTGGGTCGGTTGGAGAAAACTCTGGTGCCGAATAAGTCAGCAGATCATAATTCTTACGAGTATTATCATTATTTGAATCAGCTTGATCTCTTCATTTACCTGTTTACAAATGATCTTCAAGCAATTGGCTTCCCATAATTTTCTGTTTGAGTTTTAGAAATTGAATTTTAGAGAGATATAGACACGATATATAAATCCTACAATATTTATTGATGTATGTTCGGAATCTCGGATAAGTCCGACAACATAAATAATCAATAATAGCACTAGTTATTGTAAGATTCACAACCACAACTTTATTTTTCTCTTTAAATTCTAGTTAGAACTCAAGATAATTTAAGACGCTGCATCTCTTTTCCAGACTCGAGCATATAGGAAATCCACTCGTCTCTCTGGAGTAATACAAACCAACCTAAATTTCCACCTCCCTCAACCACCCACACAATTACATAAACCCCCACATCCTTCCACACGATACCCAACTAAACCACGAAGCAATACCACCAGTTTTTTCTGAATGGATATGGACTCATTAATCAATCAAATGGAAGTTCTCTCCTGACTGGATTTAAACCTTTAACCAGCTTCAGACTATGCAAAGGTAACTACAGATCAAGTAGCACTAGTGGTAAGAATTGTAGCTACACGTCCTCTAAACAAAACTTCCCTGCATGCAAGCTTCGAAGCAGCCTGAAATTTCATAAAAAAATTCCACATGAAGACTTAGACTGCGTTTGGATGTTGAGTAAAACTCAATTGAGTTGAATTTTTTATGAATAGTAATAAGTTAAATAGTGAAGGGAGTTATGTGAGACTCATCTAAACTGAGTTTAAAGTGTGTTTAGATTTTAAGATGAGTTTAATATTTTTTATGAAAAATTGAAAAAGGTTGTAAGTCCCACGTATAAAGATGTTTTAAGTTGAAAAAAGTTGTGCGTCTCACGTGTAAGAAGGTTTTGAATTGTGATGAATTTCATAATTTGAAAGTTGAGTATTTGGATGTTAGACTCGACTTAAAATCAGGCTGAACTCAGCTGAGATCAACTAACTTCAGTAACCAAACTGAGCTTTAAAGGTAAATATGTTCATGTTCACTTTTCAAACTCCACAAGATAAACAGAGGATCCTCAACCAAGCACCTTGGAACTTCAAAGGCCATCTTCTCATTTTAAAACCGTGGCCCCCAGGCTCCACTTGGCATGAAATAAGCTTAAATTCTTCAGTGTTTTACGTACAAGTTCATGGACTCACTTTGAATCATATGACTACTGAAAATGCTATTAAGATTGGCAATGTTATAGGGAAGTTAGTAGAAGTGGATGCAAATCCACAGTTTGGGATAGCCTATAAAAAATTCATCAGGATGAAGGTGGAAATAGACATAACCAAACTGCTAAAGCAAGGTTTCTTGCTCTCTAGAGATTATAGTATTGACACTTGGGTCTCTTTCAAATATGAACAGTTGTTGGACTTCTGTTATGCCTGTGGGAGGTTGGGACACTCATATATATTTTGCACTTTTCTAAAAGACATTCACTCAGAATTACCTTACGATTCATGGTTCAGAGTAGATTTGCATAATTCTGGATCAAACCTGTCACCCCATCAAAGTCAAGCATTTGCTCAAGCGATAATGCAATTCAACAAAAAAGGGGAACACTCATATATATTTTGCACTTTTCTAAAAGACATTCACTCAGAATTACCATATGGTTCATGGCTTAGAGTAGATTTGCATAATTCTGGATCAAACCTATCACCCCATCAAAGTCAAGCATCTGCTCAAGCGATAATGCAATTCGACAAAAAAGGGGAAGAGGCTACAATAAAGGGAAAAACACAAATATTCTGCTTGAATGACAAGCTGAGCATTAAAAGTAGCCAATCACTACAGGAATCTTCCATGGACTTTTCATCAACCTCTCATGCAATGGATCTCTCCAAGCATTCTATTCAAGCAATTCGGTAAAAACCCATGCTTTTGAATCCATCCAGTCGGTGCAAGGTGGGTCATTTTCAACAAAGCCTTTTGAAGCTCCAGCTTTTAACCAAAAACCATTGAGAGTATCAGTCCAGAGAGACTTAATTTCCAGCGCAAATCTTTCAAGTAAAGAGACAGTGGCCAAAATAACCCATTCGGACGGTTACAAACCTTATTTGCGCCAATGAGAGGTCTGATTCATAGTGGGTGGCCACCACCACACTTCACACCATCGAACAGCATCTTCCACGGTGGTGTGTTTTCTCAGCTCACACAAACTCTATCAGCAACAGCCCCTTTCATCGTCCCAGTATTCATCGAAATAACTCATACCACTGTTCCCATTAAATTTCCATCACCAACCAATGCCTCTCTAAATGCAAAAATTAAGTTAAGGCCACCAAATCCACTCCCATGAAACATAGTACAAGGAATTGAGGTACAAGCCGCAATGAAAGAAAAGCTGAAAGGAAAGAAAGGTGCAGGTTCGATATTAAAGCCGTCAGAGATAAGTGAAGCGTGGGTACAATCATCTACAAAAATAATCAGTAAAGAGTTTAATCTCTATATTGGAAACACCTTCACACCACCAAAATAGACAAAACCATCTTTTCCTAAAAGAGGAAACTTCTCTCTAAAACTTCTGATAGAAGCAGCTAAATTGGAAGGAATTATTTCTGCAAGTAGGAACCACATCACAAGAAGTCAGCAATGGACCAACATGATTACAAAAAGAAGACCTGTCCATTAGAAATCAAAGCAGCTAACTTCGGGGAGCAACTCAAATTGCAGCACCAACAGGCAAGGCAGTCAGAGGCCATTCAATGTGAGCCCATACTTTTTCAATCAATTTTAATTCAGCAAAACCCTCTTAATAACTTGCATACCAAAAAAGGCCCTATGAAGTCTAGTCTCACTCCATCAATAGAGAATTCCACTCAAGAAGTCAATGTGGATAAAGTAAAAAAATGTGGCCCACCCCTTTTGATTACGGAAGATCACAAGCCAATGAAGAAAAAACAGAAAAGTCCTTAGAGGGAAAATAATCTAGGAACCCCCGATCATTCCCCAAATGATGCAGACTTGGTCTGTATGTTGCTAAAACTGAAAATTGAACCAGTGGGGAAAATTAAGAAAAAGAGAGAGCCATCTAGGCCCTCCCCATATCTCTAATCAGAATTACCAGTTTCCAAAAAATCCAAAAAACTAAATAGGCAAGATCCAACATGCCTCCCCAAACCACATGAAGAAACTGGTTTGGAATTGCAGTGGATTAGCTCACCCCAAAGCAATTAGATTATTAAGGGCTAATATAAAGAATCATAATCCAAATAGTATCTTTTTGTCGGAAACCATAGTGTCATCTGATCTCACCTTAACTATTGTAAATAGCTTGGGTTTCCATAATTTTATGAACTTTCGGCCTCAGGCAACAAAGGGGGTCTTCTGCTTGTATGGAGACCAGATATAAATATTGAACAGCTCAATATAAATATGAATCCAATGTCTATTTTAATTTACTCTGATCCTAATTATTATCATCTATGGCTTATCACTTTTGTTTACGCATTGGCACATTGGCAATTCAAAGCAAAATTTTGGGAACATATGGAATCCATATCGAGTTCCTTTCTAGGACCATGGTGTTGCATTAGAGATTTTAATGATTTACTCAATCAATCAGAAAAATATGAGGGACGCCTTGTGGTGAAAAACTCAAATGGTGGTCTAAATAATTTTATGAGTGGATATAGATTAATTGATATTGGATTTTCGGGTCCCTCATTCACTTAGAGTAATAAAAGACATGGTGGAGCACTTATTAGAGAAATATTGGATTGGGAAATGGTCAGTCAAGAATGGAGAATGCTTTTTCCGGATGCAAATTTACAGTCCTCGACCTTTGATCATAGTCCGATCTCTACTTAGTAAAACTACCCATCAAAGTCAGCCGCACTCATTTAAATTTGAAGAATTCTGGATACATGAACTTCTCAGTTGGATAATTATTCAAGAAGCCTAGAACAAGCAATTCAGAGGCATACTAGCCTACATTCTGTGCAAGAAGATCAAGGCAACAAAAGTAGTTCTAAAAAACTGGAATAAAGTTCACTTCAGCAAAATTCAATTCCACATTCACAAAATTGAAAGAGAGCTCCTTGAAGTGCAGTGATTATCTCCATCCCTACAAAATCAGATGAGAGAACAAAAACTTCAATATCATCTACAAAAGTAGTTGAAAAATTAAGAATCCTTGTGGAGTCTAAAATCTCGAATTTCCTAGCAAGCAACAACAGATCTCAACACTAAATTCTATCATCTCTCAACAACCATTCGAAGAAGAAGGAATGCAATCGACTCCATCAAACTTGGTCCAGGTAATTGGTCAATGGACCAATCTTTAGTTGAATAAACTTTTCTTGATTATTTCCTGAATATATATGCTTCTTCGAATCCAATAAGTCTGGGAAATCTAGAAAACCTGTTTGAACGGCAGATATCAGACTTGGAGAATGAATCTCTTAGCCAGTTCCAAATGAAGCAGAAATATTCATAGCCCTAAAACAGATACCATGCCAAAAAGCCCACGGATTGAACAGAATGATGACACTCTTCTACAGGCACTATTGGGATATTATTAAAGATGAAGTTGTTAAAATGGTGCAAAATTTCTTTCAAAGTGGTAAATTTCTGAAGAAATGAATTACACCAATATTGCACTAATCCAAAAAATTCCAAATCCAAGTCAACCTCAGCATTATAGGCCCATTAGTTTGACCACTGTGAGCTACAAAATCATTACAAAAATTCTAGCTATCCGACTCAAATCTACTAGTCCTAACATCATTTCCCCTCTACAAACGGCTTTTGTGCTTGGTAGAAACATAAAAGAAAATACCTTGATAGCTCATCAGTTATTTCACCATCTAAAGAAAAATATAGGGAGACTTAACTTAAGGGCAATCAAGTTTGATATGGTAAAGACTTTCGATTATGTCTAATGTAATTTCTTGTTCAAAGTAATGGAAGTACTCAGATACAGCACTACATGGATTAATCTTATAAAGGAATGCATAACGACAACGTTCTTCTCTATAATCATAAATGGAAGCCCTAGGGGTTTTTTCAAAGCTCAGAGAGGACTTATACAATAGGATCTAATTTCACCTTTCTTATTCACTTTATGCATTGAAGTATTATCTAGATTTATTTCTGAATTAAAGGCACAAGGAAAATTTGAGGGAATCTGAATAAGCAGAAGTTGTCCCCTAATTTCTCATTTACTATTCGCAGATGATCTCATTGTCTTTGGGAAAGCAAATGAGCGAAATGCAAAATCCTTCTCAGATAATATTGTGAAATACATGACATGGTCAGGACAACGAATTAACCTCAATAAATCTTCCATCTTCATAACAAGAAATATGAATTTGGCAACAAAGATGTTGATCACTCAGATTCTGTCGTACAGACCATCATTGGCACGAGTGAAATATCTGAGCCTTCCTACCTCTTTCTCAAGAGGAAAAAAAGAGGGATTCAAAGAACTCATGGCAAAAATCACTATCAAACTAGAAGGCTAGAAATCTAAAGTCCTATCTCAAGCTGGACGAACAATGTTACTCAGATTAGTTGTAAGCTCGACTCCAACTTTTCAACTGCAGTCATTCCTATTACCATTGTCAATGTGCAAGGCTATGAATAGAAGCTTCAAAAATTTATGGTGGGGTTTTCCAGAAGAGAAAAGTTACAACTTGACTTCGAAATCAGGGAAATCAATATGCCAACCAAAATATCTAGGAGAATTGGGCCTTAAACTAATGGAAAAAATGAATCTAGCATTGTTAGCAAAAACAAGTTGGGAATTGAGTCAAAATAATAATGGAATTTGACATAAGCTTCTAAAAAAAAAAAAAAAAAAAAAAAACCTCAAATCAACCTCCTTAAAAAATGCTGAACCAAAAAATTCGAATTCATGGGTATGAAAATGTCTCTTCAGGACAAGAGATTTATTAGCAAAAGACTCATGCTTCCAAATTTTTTATGGTCTATTAGTAAACGTATGGACAAAACCTTGGATACCAGATATGGACAATTTCAAGCCAAATCCAATCCAGAACATGAATGAGGTACATCCCCAATTAAAAGTTTCTGATATCATAACAAATAATCCACGGGGTTGGGATATTGAGAAAATGATTACATTGTTTGAACAAGAAAGCATTGAACACATAAAAAAAATTCCTCTTGCTCAAAACAACCAAAGCAGTGAAAAGTTGATATGGCTCCCAGATCACAATGGAAAATTCTCCGTTAAGACACCATATCATATGGCGGCAAAATATGCAGACATCACAATGCCTCAAGATTTTCTAAGCTCCAGCTTCAAAAAACTCTGGAGCCTAAAAATACATGATCGTCACAAACTCTTGCTCTAGAAAACTATATGGGACATCCTTCCTACCAGGGCTCAGCTAAACATAATAATTCTAAATCTACAACAGGAACTTTGTCCAATATGCAATCAAGCAGAAGAAACATTGCTCCATCTTTTTGTGGAATGCCCTGTAGTTAGAATATTGTGGAAATATAGCAGCTGTCCTCTAAATCTAGCATCACTCCTCATTAAGTCCATGCGAGAATGGATAAAGTTGATAATAAATCTAGCTCCCAAACTTGGATTAACTTAATCAAAAGTTCAGCTTTTTGCAGTAATTGCTATGGATTTCATTTGGAGAAAAATGAAAGATATTATTCATAACGATGCATCCTCAACATTAGAAAAGGATTCCCTTCAACTAAACACTACATATCAAGCTTCCAAGCAAGCATGGGAACAGAAGGCAAAGAATATCTTCAAGGAAAGCTGGATCAAACCTCTGCCTCATCATTGGAGTTTCTCTTTTGATGCAACAATTCGGGACTCCTTTTCAACTATCTCACCCATATGTAAGGACTCAGAAGGAAGAATTATAGAGGATGGACCTCTAAAATCCAAAGCATCAACCCCACTGTTGCATAGGCCTTAGTAGCTCTCCTTGCGACACAAATGGCAAATCATTTGCAAAAAAGTCAGTCAATTTTGGAAGGAGATGCCCAAACAATAATAGATGTTTTAATAAAGGAATCTTCTTCACCTCAGTGGCAATTAGCACTATTATTAGAGGACATCAGCAAAAATCTCCATCTCCATGTAAATTGGAGGATCAAAAAAATACACTGATCTTAGAATTAGTGTGTGCACTTTGTGGCTACGAGCAACGACATAAAAGATTTTTGGTCGAATATCCCTTATTAGTATTACTAATTGTAATCTATATATAGATAGTGGGAAGATCCTCCCTGGACCTGGTAGTATCTCTTTTTCAATTAATATATATAATGCATGCTTGAAAAAGAGAAAAAACGTCTTTTCCTAATGGTCAAAGGCCTTGTAGCCCTAGTGCATGATTCAATCCCCGTAACTTCCTGTCGTCCCAGGGGAAAAAATGTCGTGTCCTAAATTCCAAATATTTTGCATTGAAAATAGGCTCAAGCTCTTAATGGAGGAGGAAACATTAAAAGACCATTTCAGTAATGCAGTGAAGCTTCAAAATATAGGATTTGTGGACATAGCAGTTCTCCTTGAGATTAATGGGGGTTTCGCGGATTGGCCATAATCTACTTTGCTATAGCCTTTTCGAGGACAGGCTCTTTGCCCACAAAACATAAATGGATTCAGCCCCCACCTTCCCCAAGGCTAAAAACATCCTAGTTGTTCAAGTAGATGATTAAGATGATGGTTTCGATTCTAGGTAACTCTTGTCCCAGGTTCTAGCCTAGGTAACTTATTTCACAAGAAGTATAGGCTTACCCACACATACATATATAGCATATATCAATTAAATATCGACCAATGTTTCATTCGACCACTTAAAACATCGGACAATTGGGAACCAAAATTTTCTTTGATTTGGAACATTCTATTGGTACTTTAAAAGGAAACCATTACCTAATTGACGGTTGTAGTTTGAGTCCAACTCTATTTATTTGAGAGCGTTTTGGGCCACAAGTTCAACTAGCTATGTTCAAAAGAAAAAACTCAATCCGCTTCCATAGCCGAACATGAAAAACCCCAATAGAAATACTCTTCTGGTAATTTAACGCCATTGAAACTTTTCTTGTTCAGTAATTTCCTCTTGATCTAATAAACAAAATGACAAGCAAATTCAGGGTAGCACCATCAACAAACTGGCAAATACCATTTTACTATTCAGTGTAGCACCAGAATACAGGGATGAGTTTGCAAAAGAGAAATGATAAATACAGTCGTGAGTGTGCAAGCGGTGAGTGTGCAAGCGGCGTGCAGTCACTTTGATAAAAAGAGAATAAAGATGGGACCCACTTGAAAAAAAGTTAAGATTTTAATAGCGGACTCCACTCATTTTCAAAGTGACTGTATGACGTTTGCGCATTCCACTACTGTATGTAGAATTACCCTTTGCAAAATGAATGTCTGAAGCAGCATCAAAATGTGCAACGCATTCCCTAATCCTGAACTACAATAAGCGCATTTTTGCCATCTTTAGAGAAGGCAAATCCACTAAAGGTAAGAAACAGCTCTAAAAACAGAAAATGAACTTAGATATGACTGCAATGGTAGTCAACTTCAGGTTTAGCCTGTGAACCAAAAATATCTTGATGAGGGAAGAGAAGGTTGGCAAAGCTGAAGCAGCAACAATTCAAGAAAAAGCTACCTTTGTCCCAAGTGACCTCGTAATCAGACTTCAATCAAGATCCTTGCTGGACAGCAGGCCATGTTTAGTTATTAATGAGAAAAGTAAGTTCATCACTGAATCGCTAAATCCAAGCAAACAATTTAGCATCTCTTGCCCCAGCTGAAGGTTTTTGCCGGCATCTTATGTCATGAATGAAGACTGGAACTTCTTTCAATCTCTAGGTATGTCAATTCTCTTGTTCAATACTTGAGGTGACACTCGCTGAACTCTTTATCATCCTCTTCTAATTCTTTATAAGAATCTAGATGTAATAAATTAAAGACCTTGTCCTGCTTTATGTTCAGTTCTAGTGGGATTACACCCAAAATCTTGCACAGCTTCGAATGAACTAGAGCCTGGTTTTCTTTTCTTTGCAATCTTTTAAGCCTTTAGTTTGAATTGAATCTATGGTTGACCATACTCATCCTATGGAATAAAACATAATGTAAATTTTCAATTTCATTCTGTTCCTCTCGATTAGAACTGAGAAGTACAGGAAAGAGACGCTCGTACTGGTTTTCTAAAGATGAGCAGATATGCAATGGCAGCAATGCAATGCTCTTACTTATGCTTGCCACCATATTTAAGAGGACAATAACGACTAAAGAAATCGAGAAAGCATAAACAAATTAAGCACAAAATTCAGCACAAGGGGTTTGATGAAATAGTAAAATTAATAATCACCCACCTTAACATTCACTGGCCAAAGAAGAATTGAATAAACTACCGCAAGGAACCCCCGAAAAAATGAAATCACTCTCAGACTCGTCCAAACATTTTAAAACGCAAACTCCGATTTCCGAATGCGTAAAACGCCTCCTGAAACATCTTCGTTTGCCTTGCCTGGAAATAATCGAACGCCGGAACGGCAATGCTGAGCCTGTACTTTTAACTCCTTGGAGATTCAACTCAATCCCCGTCCATTTGATTTGTGAGGCAAAGCTTCAAAGCGAAATATGCGCGTGAGCTCTATTCGATGGCGTGGCAAGCTGCAATTCGGACAGGCAGCTATTCTTGAATCTCTAACAAACAAAACTTGATTTGTACTGTCGTTAAGGTAGGCAAAAATCGCATTTTTAAACGGTATCTTGCTATTTTTTATATGAAAAATAATAGATATAGATCATTTTTATTATTATTTATATAATTATACTTTAAATAAGAAATGTTTTTATAAAATAATTTATAAAATAGAATTATAAAAATATCCTCATTTTAAAATATAATTTTTAAAAAAAATTATATGTATAATATATACCATAAAGACTTGCACACTCTCGGAATAAATAAAAAAACAAATAAAAATTATATAAACACATGGCCATCCATAGAAGTGACACGTGGACGTAGCAGGACTTTACCAAACAAACATTAGCCAGTCCAAGTAGCCCACCGACCCCTTTATATTCTGGCCTGTCGCCTCACTTCCCGAGTCTCACTTCCACATGAATCCGGCAAGATTTGATGCAGTAAGAGTGGGAATTTGAAACCATGGAGGGGGACAATGGGGTGAATCACGCATACATGGGGAGGGACTTCAGTACTCTCAGTGTCAATGACCACTCCTCGGCTTTTAGCGACTGTAACAGCGATAGATCTAGCGAATTTCCGATGGCTTCTTCCGAGAGCCGGCGACTGCTCATAGCCTGCGCCTCGGAGAACTCGGACGAGCTGATCCGTCAACTCGTCTCCGACCTAGAGTCCTGTTCAGTTGAAGAGCAAAAGCAAGCAGCCATGGAGATCAGACTCCTCACCAAGAATACACCGGAAAATAGGCTCAAAGTCGCCAAAGCCGGTGCTGTGAAACCGTTGATTTCTTTGGTTTCTTCCGCTGATCCTCATCTTCAGGAACACGGCGTCACGGCAATTCTGAATCTCTCTCTCTGCGACGAGAACAAGGAATTCCTAGCTTCTTCCGGAGCGATTAAGCCTCTGGTTCGAGCCCTGAGGACAGGAACTTCAACGGCCAAAGAGAACGCAGCCTGTGCTCTGCTTCGGCTATCGCAAGCGGAAGAGAATAAGATTCCAATCGGGCGGTCGGGAGCAATTCCCCTCCTGGTGAACCTTTTGGAGAACGGAGGATCCCGAGGGAAAAAGGACGCGTCGACTGCACTGTACTCTCTGTGCTCGGTGAAGGAAAACAAGGTCAAGGCCGTCCAAGCTGGAATCATGAAGTCGCTGGTGGAATTGATGGCGGATTTCGACTCAAACATGGTGGATAAGTCGGCATACGTGCTGAGTCTACTGGTATCTATACCCGAAGCGAGGACAGCGTTGGTGGACGAAGGGGGTATTCCGGTTCTGGTGGAGATAATCGAGGTGGGGTCCCAGAGACAGAAGGAGATCGCGGTGGCCATCTTGTTGCAGGTTTGTGAGGATAGTGTGGCGTACCGTACTATGGTGGCCCGCGAAGGAGCGATTCCTCCCTTGGTGGCCTTGTCCCAGTCCGGCACCAATAGCGCTAAGCAAAAGGTACGAAAGACGAACACTCCGGGTAGTCAGGGTTTTCAACTGACGTGGCGGGCAAATTTTTTTGAAAATAATACGGTGTCACTGTCTACTTTCCACGCAGGAAGAGAACACCGTTTGGCACGTCAGTGAACTTTTTTTTTCAGTAAAAAAATGCCGGTGATTATGGAAGAGGATATTGTTTTTTACAAAAATATTATTTTTTATTATATATTTTATAATAAAAAGTTATTATAAAATATCTAAATATTATTGCTATGTTATTTCTATCATTAGCGGAACATATTTTAAAAAATAATTATTTATTATTTTATATTTTACACTTTATGAAATACATTCTCATATTTTATAAAAAAAATTATAAATATAAAATATAAAAATAAATAGTAACTAAATGCATAGAATTACTCTTTATTTATCCGTCATTCAATCGATTTCACTTTAAAAAATGTTGGTCGATATAATAAAAATAATAATAAATAAGTTTTTATTGAAAAGCTACATGCGTGACAAGAAATAAAAATTAAAATAGAGAATAATATTATAACATTTCAGTGTAGTTCAAATCTTAGACACAATTCAGCATACTACTGTCTTCATCCTTTTCAAATAGAAAACATAAATATTTATATATATATATAAAAGATAACATAAATAAATTACATGAATTGTAGTTTTTCATTTTGAGCCCTCTATTTTATTACAATATCGATTGAAATTTGTGTCTGACTGGGTAGTATGTTTTGTTGTCGCCGTTATGGGACTCTTATTTGGACAGGCGGAGACACTGATAGAGCTTCTACGGCGACCAAGATCCAGTAGCATCAGTGCCAAAGCGTAAGAGGTGTTTGCAAAAAATTATAAAATAGTTGTATGTGAATCTTATTTCATGTATTCACCGCCCACGCTTGCGCATGTAGTCACAGCGAGAAAAGAGGAAGAATAAAATGAAAAACTGAACTGTAAATAAATATGTATGCATCGGCGGAGTTTGTACAGTTTGTTATAAAAAAGTGGTCGATGTTTTTGTTTTGCTGTATGGGTATGAGTTTCAATATTGATGTGATGTGGGGCTAAGAAAGTCTAATTGAAAGGTAAGTGCTACTTGTCAGTTATGATTGGTTTTGTTAATCATACGGAGGAATTGAGGAATGTAATTGGAAAGAACTGTGGGAGGGCCAGAGTCACGTGGAGGAGGGAGGGTTCCACTTTTAATTTTTTTTCTCATTAATTAATAGATTTGAACATGTCCAACGAGAATCGCGTGGAAGACAACAGGAGTGGGTTTAAGATGATCTCTGTTTGTTGAATCAAATTTATTTTAAATTAATTGTTAATGAGATTTATTATTTTTTTAATTTTTTATATAAAAAAATTAAATTTATTTTAATCTATTTTCTATATTTTAATTTAAAAAATTAAATTCATTTCAATTTTAAAAAATCAAATTTATCTTAATAAGATTTATAAAATATTACTATTTATAACACAATTTAATTCGATATATCTATGTAAGAGGATTAAGAAATACTCATAATCTATTTTATTTTATTATTGTAATTTTTTTTATAAAATATAATTAATTTTTTAATTTTTTATATTTAAAAATAATAATAATATTAAAAATTTAATTTTTTAACTTTAATACAAACAGCTCCTAAAAAGGAGAGCCGTGACCCAGTTTTGTTTGTCATTTGAATTTCGATTTCCCCGTGAGAGAAGTGAGAACCCGAATCACTTCTGTTCATTTGCCGGCTGAGAAAAATATATATATCCTCATTCGGTCTAGAATCTTTTTCTGGGTCCCTCTCTCGACTTTTACTCGATCATCTTTATTTTTTTAGAATTGATTTGTAGGAAGGTTAGGTTTAGATAATTAGATGAAATGATATAATTTTTTATAAAAATTAAAAATTAAATAAAATATTATTTTTAATATTATTATTATTTTAATATTTAAAAATTTTTAATTATTTATTATATTTTATGTGAGAATTTATCAAAATTATAATGATAAAATAAGATGAGATGAGATGAGTTGAAATGATTTGGATATCTAAATAGAGCTATTTAAAAAAATAAATCTCGTGTAACTCTTTGTAAAAATGTAAATTCTTCATTAAAAATTTATTATTTATTAATAAAATTCACTTTTTTTTAAAAAAAGAATTATACAAAAATTATTTATTTAAAATGTATACATGACATTATTCTCGTTTTAAATATAGAAAATGATAAAATAACAGTGAATTCACAACTTCAGCACCTTGCATAAGGTTAAAAAGTTTATATTGTAGTCAAACGTTTAGCCAAATCAGATGTGGAGTGTAGGATCAGCGAAGGTTGTTAATCCATAAAAAAACTCTTTCTAAAAATAGACGTTGTTTGGTTAACTTTTTACGCAATCTTTACTGTGAGATCGCAAAATCAAAGTATTGCCTTTTGAAAGTTGTGATGGGAAGGTCGGCTACCCACCCTATACGAGCAAAGCAGAGCTGCCTTCTCCTGTATCTGTTGAACGGGTGCGTGGGTTGCCTAGAGCACTTCTGACTAGTTAAAATTAAAACATATTTTTAATTAATGTGAGATGAATTTAATTTTGATTATTTTAATTTTTATATTAGAATAATTTTTTTTATTATTATATAATAATAAAATAATATGAGATGAATTTGATTTTAATTATTCTATTCACATCAAATTTTTATATTAGATTATTTACTTATTCATTATATAATAATAAAATAATATTACTTAAAAAAATATTTAATTTTTTTAAATGTTATCATATCTACCTATCATATGTGAATTAGTAATCATATTCTAATTAAATTAATGATATTTCATATAAAGTATATAAGAAAGAGGAAAGAGAAATAATTGATAAAATATATATTTGATCTATCTACAATAACTTTCAAATTTAAAAAATATTTTGAAAGTCATTGAAGCTAAAATCCAATTATTTGAAATTTAGTTAGTCCATTGTAATCTTATTTTATTCTCTAATAGCTAAATACTAAAAGCTAAATCCATTGAAGATGCTCTTAGCCCATGCAACGATTGAGGTAGCATTAGATTTGATTTATTTGCAGTCCATTTATCTTAAAATAATCACAAATCATCTATAAATAATATTAATTTATTTTTAAATAATAGTAAAGTAATCTGAGAATAATGATGTGCCCAAGCATACACATAGAGCCTTTTACATTTTCATCCTCCTTATATTTAACAATGTAAACAAGAATTGATGTTTATTTTCGATCAAATCGAGAATTGGCCCTAAAAGAGAGAAGAAAATCTCTTCATCATGTAGTGGAGTGTGCTTAAATGGTTGGTATAAATATGAATGATGATGCAGAGACCCGTGGAAGGGCACGTGATTATTGATTGGGGTTGAAAGGCGGCAACTTGGAGGTTTTTTCATCCAACCAAAAGTGGAGAAAAATGAAGGAGAACAAATGTATACATCGAAGTGTAAAAAACAATCCAATAATGCGGCTGTTTAGTAGTCAGGTTTGTGAAGTTACCACTTATCTTAAAAATTTAATCTTATAAGGAGAGATAGATTTTATTATTTATTTTATATTTTAATACTCTTCCGACGTGTGGGTTAGACTCCCTCTTAATAAGTAAACCAATATGTAAAATATTTAAATAAATAGAATTGAGTTTAGAGTCAGGGTTCAAATCCATAACCTCTATTATGATACTATGTAAAATAATTATTTATTCTAAAAATTTAAACAGATAAAAAGATGTAAATTTTATTATTTATTTTATATTTTAACAAGGTTTGTATAGCGGATTCTTGGCATGAGATTTTACCTTTTACTCTTCGGTATATTCTTATAAATACGGAGGAGTTTGGTTGTTCCTCCATCTTTAGCGAAGATTTCCAATAATATAAGTTGTCCAAAAAACAAGTGTCAAATCAAGCTGATGATCGGCCAAAAGATGTTGATATTCCAAAATCAAGTCAAAATGTGACCAAGAAAAATACAATATGAGGTGGTCATGTGAGGAGGTTGCCAAACGTGGCGAGGTAGGATTGTGTGGAAGTGAATGTTGGAGCAACAATTACCATATTAACTGGTATGAATGCTCGAGCAGCAATGGTTCTAAACTTCTAGTAGCAAGGGGTGTGTGACTCGATGGTGGTCTGAAAGTCGTAGATTGTGCCTCCAAAATAGTAGTGTTACATGTACTTATAACATTACGCACAATTGAGTATCCACTTCATTTTATCAGTTTTCATTCTTTTAATTCTAATTTTGAATTTCAAAAATTTCATATTCTCTAAAATTGACACGTTATCATGTAAATAAAATTATAAATATAAATAACATTTTTCATACAAAATCTTAATAAAGATGAACTAAAATGCATCTTTTGAAAGGTTAAAGAAAGTGAACAACAAAGAACTAATGTACAACATAAATAGTAAGTTGGAGGCTAGCAATCAAAATTGTAATCACAAGCAGGTAGAACAGTGCTTATTAAGATAGTGGCAAGCTCGAGTATAGATGAGATAAGATAAAATATGTGTTTGTTTATAGATATGAGATGAAATTAGTTTGACTTTTTTGTGAAGTATTTATGGTTGTGGGACCACAACCATTACAAATGTTTTCAGAGTTAGATTTTGGAGTTTTCCTATGGACTATGTTGCGTTTTGCCTTTTTTTTTTCCTGCATCCTTTTTTAATACTGGTGGGACTCGCTTTTAATTATATTAATTTTTTATAATAAAATATAAACAAAATGGTTGAAGGCCGTGCATGAACAATAACACTAAATGAAAAACAATTTCCGGCATTTTTTTGGACGTGTCCGTATAAACTAACCATACAAAACAGTAAACCAAGGTTAGACGGCAGATCATCTTTTTTGTACAAAACAGTAACGTCATGCCAACATTTTTTTAATATAGTACAATTTATAAATGGTAAAGAAGTTAATGAGAGATGAAAATAGATGATATAAGAAGAGATAAAAAAATGGGTGTTTGTTTTCAGAGATAGTCTAACCGTACAAAACTTTAAAAAGTTTTCAGAGTTTTTAATTTCATCCCTGTAAGCAAACGAGACCTAAAAATTTTAAGAATTTCTGGTGGGGAACAACAAAAGAGAAAAAGCACAAGCTATATTTGAGATCTTAGAAATCGATTTGCCAACTAAAGAAAAAGAGGATTGGGATTAAGATTAATGGAGAATATGAACTTATCACTCCTAACAAAAACAGGATGGGAAATAAGCCAACACAACTCAAGCCTATGGCGTTCACTACTTTCCAAGAAATACTTGAACAAAAATACATTATGGTAGGCAACCTGAAAAGTGGCGGATTCATGCTTATGGAAAAGAATTCTGAAGATGAAAAAGCTACTAGGAAAATTGCTTCCAAATCTACAATGGTTTCTCAGTTAAAGTATGATCAGACCCATGGATACCAACTGTATAAAATTTCAGGCCACAACCATTGGACCAAAACAGTGAAATATCTTCATCTCTTAAAATCTCTGATCTTATTAACCAAATAACCCACACTTGGAACATCCAAAAATTGCAAAATCTTTTCAAGCAGGAAAGCATACATAAAATTCAAAAAATTCCTTTGCAAGAATGAAAAATATTTTGTCAAAGCTGCTTACCATATTGCAACAAATTTTGCAAATACATTAATGTCAAATCTTCAAAATTTCTTAATTGGAAAAATATGAAAACTAAAATTTCATGATCGCCATAAAGTCCTCTTATGGAAATTCTTTTGGAACATAATACCAACTAAAGAAAGACTTAAGAGATTCATTCCAAATCTTCCCTCCAATACTTGTCTGCTATGGGAAGGAAAATAAGAAACTATGTTCTATCTTTTTATTGAATGCCCAGAATCTTATGGAATCAAAACAGTGGCCATTAAATCTTTCATCGCTGGCGATCACCACAATGCAAGAATGGATACAGATTATCATTAATCCCGAAGCAAAATTGGGATTAAAATCGTAGGAAGAGTATCATTTTCAATTATTTGCAGTTCTGATAATAGATTTATATATGGAAATTGAGGAATGATGTAGTCCACAACCAAGCAGTTATTTCTCTAAAGAAGGCAAAGGAGAAATTAGACGCTTCATACCAAAAAAATCTACATGCATGGAAACAAAAGGCAAAATCATGTCAAACACAAGAATGGCAAGCCCCTTCCAAATACCAGATAAGAACATCTTTTGATGTTGTAGTATGTGATTTTTACTCGACATCCTCAGTGGTAAGTCGAGATTCAGAAGGGAATATTATAAAAATCTAGACATAGGAAAATGCTACCACAACACCTATCATAGCAAAAGCCCAAGTAATAATGGCAAAACAATAATGGAAGGAGATGCACAACTAGTGATATTGACAATCCAACGAGAATTGGTGGTCTAGTAGATTAACCCAATAACTGAAGACATTACTCAAGTGTTGAAAACTCAAAACGATTGGAGTTTAAAAAAAACAAATCGATTCCAAAATCGATGTGTGCATTCAGTAGTGCAATGGACAGCAACCAATCATGTTTTTGATAGCGTACCTGTATAAGAATTTCTCTCATGTCTTTTGCTTATTGATAGTAGGAAGGATCTTCCCTCTACTATCTTGTAATTTATTTCTTTGATGAATCTATGTTTGATTAGAAAAAAAAAATTACAAAAGAGATCAAAGCTTCCGTCCTCTGTTGTGGTGTGTTAGGAAGTTTTTGAAGGAGAGGTTTTAAAGTTCAGAGTAAGAGAGAAAATCCAATCATGTAATCGAAACACTATGCTGAGGGAGAAAAATCTAAAATAATATTTATTATAAAGTGGAAAAAAAACTACAATAAGGAGCATATATGCTCCAGATTTCCATTATCCCCTAAAAAAAAAAAAAAAAAAAAATCATTTTCAAGACTGCGTGTTCCCTATTTTTTGGGATGCGCGAAGAACAAACAGTCCCCACCGCACGTGTGTTAAAGTCAGTAATGGAGGCTTCAAACGGATCATCAAGAGAGAGCTTCTTCTGCACACTGCAATAATGCCCGCTCTGGTTATAGGTTTGACAATGACAGTCCTTTGCCGATTGAATCTTCCATCATCAATCCCAAAGATTTTTGAATATTTCACCGATGAAAAATACTTACTAATTATAAATAAAAAAAAATTATAAATGGATATAATTCGATTTGATTTTTTTTGGAATATTAATATCTAAGAGTGACCAATAAAAAGATTACCCTTCTACAGGGCTGCTAGAACACAGGCCGGGGACCTCAAATAGACGTCAATTTTGTCATTACTTCGAAAGAGATGGGACGTAGAAATATTAGTGCTGCAAAATAGTTTGTATCCCATGCAACTTTTTTATCATTTCGTATGTGAAGCCATAAATAAATATAATGCAAAAAAAGTTGTCCTACATTGGAAATAAAGTAGAGGTAGATGGGCTTCCACATCAACTCCTCAGTCTTAACTGCTGATTCAGTTTCGCTTTCAAGGACAGGACCCTCGTCGACAGATAATCGACGGTACTAAAAATTGCTCAAAATTCGGAAAGAAAAGGTCGATGTTTGTGATCCAATTCAGAAATCAAAAGTATTAGAAGATATTATTCCCCAACTTTACGTTACAATCTTCTTTATATCTTCTTTTATAGCTTTTTGGCATCCCCCCACTCTTCTCAATCCTAAAAGTTTCCAACATTCTTCCTAACTTGTAATGATTATGCCATTTGTGTTTCCATGCTCGTGCGATATATATTTTCCTGAAATTTTAGAATATTTTTCGTCCCACTCAACTACCCCCACCAAGTATGTTCCTTTACTTTTTAGTTGATGTATTAGGGTGTTTACAATTTACACCTATAAGATTTTAAAACCTTTCTTCCGTTAACAATGGAAAGGGGTAAAAAAAAAGTTGGATTAAAATTTGCTCTTCATCTTGACATATATTTTGGACTCTACCTACATTAAAATGCAACACCTATAATTTTCATTGTGAAAATGTCATGACTTATACAGGTAGTATTATTTTCAAGAATAATAAGAGATACAATTTTAAAATATGCAAGTCTCGTCGAAAATAGTAAGACTTATGTTGTGAAAAACAATGCAAGAAAAGCGAAGTAAAACAAGAAATTAATCACATGACATGAAAGAGTTAAGTGGCTCGACAACGTACCTACGTCTACATAGTTGTAGAGGATTTTATTATCTCGATGAATGATAGAATATATTTTAAGATGAAAACACACTATTCTAGACAATTATACTGTTCCAGACGATCATACTATTTATAATAAACATATATATGAGATTGTACGCCGGAAACCCTAATTTCACAATTCCTAAGTTATTTGCTCGAGTGATCATTGATCGAACTCTTTATCTGATGTTCACTCAAGCGATCTGTTGGGCAAACGTAGCAAACTTTCTATTTGACGTTTCTCAAGTCACAAACAAAATCAAATATTTTTCCGTCATTGAAAATTAATTCGAAAATCGCAACGAATCATTATCAAATCGAGTCACTACAAAAACAAATCAGGATCCACAAATCTAATTGCCTATCCACAATAATAAAAAATATATATAAGATTTACTCACTACAAGTCATTTTCCTATTTTCAAAATCATTGATTGTTTATTATGACAATGTGTCGGCATAGAATAAACATTACATTTGTATTTAAAAAAAAAAGGTGGAAAAAAACTCCCGCACGAGCTAATTAATATTGAGAGGCATAGTTCGAGGTAGGTTGGTATGGTCATCAACTGCTAAGGCCCACCAACATGAAATTTGCTCAAAGAAAGATCTAAAGCCCTGATTGGCCACGACCTGTAAACGGTCCACACACGCAAATCCAATCTCTTTTTCATTCTGCATGGTGTTCACACCAGAATGTCTCGTGTCTGCTCAATTCGCATAAATGGGTATATTTTTTTGGATAACGAGAAACATACACAATCCCCCATTGAGACCACTTGACCAACCCACCTAAAGTCCTCCTTCATGCCAAATTATCACCATTTGTCCATTTTGAATAATCATACATAATAAAGAAAAAAATAAATAATAATCATCATATTATAATTTTTTTATTATTTAAAATGTGATACTTTTATCACTTTTATATCGTTATTTATTTCTTTAAAATAAAAATTTACATGCAACTAGATAATGCCATTTCACTCAATATAGTGAATTGAGAGCGTGGTAAGCAAGACTTCTGGTAAATCTTTGCATTTATTCTAAATTATCAATTTTGACTACTGTTTTTAAAATATTAAAAACTTACAATTCACCCTTTTTCCCTTAAAAATCTTAAATTGCCCCTAACATTTTTAAAAACCAATTACTAAATTATAAAATTATAAAAATAAAATAAACGAGAGATACATGGACTACAGGACTCACAAGTCACAATTCAAAAGCCGCTGCTATGGTCGATAAGACCCACTACAACATATGTGGTGGACATTATTTTTCATTTTTTAATTCTCAATGAAGAGTATTTGTGTCGGTTTTTTATAAGGGATACATGTATAAGGGATACATGACAATTTTTAATTGTTTGTGGGTAATTATATAAATTAACAGTTTTGAGGGGTACTGACTACAAATTAAGTAGTAGTTTGAGGAGATTATGTGTATCTTTCCCTTGTTATTTTACGTTGAAATAAACTGAAATTTGCCTTACACTGTACACCCTGACGACAAATCAAGTATATATTATTTTTCCATCAAAAAAATTTTTGGACGGTGCTACTCCCAGGGAGGGAGTCCACCGAAACCACCACCGAATAGGTAAATTTTTTTTTTCTTTTTTTAAATATTTTTTAAATTCATTAAATATTTTTAAAAATAAAAATAAAAAATAGAAATTCATTTTAAAATAATTACTTAACAATTAAGTAAAAAATAAAAAATAAAAAATACAATTGGTGGGCAGCATCTTTATGTGAAAGAAGCATTTTCTATTATTTTTAGACCACATTGGTCATGTCACGGTGCGGTAAAAGAAAAATGGACCGATTGCCGATTAGATATATTCTTTAGGATAATGTATCCAGTAGATTTTGCAAAATTTGTATCAATTTTATCCTATCAGTATTTAACTCATTTAATCTCCGAATTCATTAACAAATATCTTAATTTTTAAAACTATAAATGTTAATTTCTAAAATTCAAAGATATTTAACGAGCTTTGTAATTTTTATTCTTATGCAAGAGCTGGGCCTCCGCTTCCATTGATTGTTATGCCCACCTTGCAAGCATGAACGTACATTTTTTTAAGAAAATCTTTTTGGCAGGCCGGAAATGGGCTCTGACTTTGGATGTGAAGCCCAAGTACGTTACTCGAGAGTGGAGTGGAGGCAGAGAAGTAACGAGTTTTATTACATAACCTTTACCACATTTTACATTCTATATTTTTTTTAATTTTTTAATTTTTTAATATTTTTTTTAAGTTTATTCTTTTTAAACTATTTCAAATTTTCTATTCATTATTCATATAATAAATATTTGATAAAAGAAAAAATTAAAAAAAAAATTTAAGAAAAATGTGGTATGTGGAAGTTTTGTAAATAGTAGGAGGTTGTGGAGATTTTATGTATTATTTATTATGGTATCGAAATAATTATAAGAAAGTTTAAAACTTATAGTTTTTATGTTATTTGATATGTAATTTTCATTGCTTGTATGAGTCTCATGAAAAATAACTCGAGATTATATAGGTGTTTTTGTCAATAAGAGTTGTAAGTATTATTTTTTTTCTAATTTATTATAATAAATTAGTGGGACTTTTATGTGTGCGATTCTACATGTAATATTATTTTTTTTATTTTTTAAAAAAGAGAGCCCGAGGAGATTAAGGGATCGTTTGGACAGTGAGATAAGATAAGATGATTTTAAATGAGTTAAATAAAATATTTGTTGAATATATATATTTTAAAATTAAAAAAAAAATTGAATTGTTTATTATATTTTATATAGAAATTTAAAAAAATCAAAATGACGAGATGTTTTATGTATTCAAACTAGCTCTAAATACTGATGTCACAAGTTGGGAAATGCCCTCTAATTTCTCAATCGATGACCAAAATTTGACTTGGCTGCAGTGCCAACCACTTGATTACAGTAGGGTTTTTTTTTTATCAAACTTGAAAGAAAATATATTAACAATTAGAAAGTAAATTTTAAGATATAATAATAAAAATAAATAGTATATTTCAAGCCAAACCCCAAAATCAAAAAGCCGTTCAACTAAATCTGATGTATTCAGTATCTATCTACATGTAGTTAGTATGAGGCCTCTTACAGAGCAATATTGTAAACTTCAATTCACCACAACCTTTATATTTTCGTTAATTGGTAGCATCCCAAGAGAATAATTCCAAAGTGGACAGAGAATCTATTGAAAGTAAAGTTGCAAACGATTGAGGTCGGAAATTTTGTTCGATCCGGAGCTTCCAACAGGCCTAGTGGTAAGTATGAACCGTCCCCAGACCGAATGGAATCGGTCTCATTTGTGTTACTTTCCTCTTCCTAAATTACAAACTTATTGACATCAAAACAAAATTGTAAGCGTTTGAGGATTGAGTTTTTTGCTCTTGACCTAATGCATGTATGTCTCGTTTTACTGTCTAAAAAATAATAATAGATATAGTTATAGATTGCGCAAACACCATAAAAACCTATAAAATGCTGAGTCCCGCACCCATTTTTTCTTTTCGTTTTGTTGTTATGTTCCATAACCATAATCATTATACTCATATCTTGGATATTAGCTATATCAGACATTAACCCCAAGTCCCAGCCAGGAAATATACAAATTAGGCTATTCGTTTTTTTCTTCAAGGATAGCTCGTCCAAAAGCAAAAAAACATCTTCATTTCTTTTCATTAGTTTTCCCAAATAAAGATATTGAAGAACACTCCAAATTGAAAAAAAAAAAAAAAAAAACAGAGAGAATATCATCATCACGTGATTACCACGTGTAGATTCTTATCCTCTGTAACATCTCAATCCGAAGTTCCAGGTCCTAATGTCCACATATTACTAGCCAGTCAAGAACTCCACCTTATTACATTTCACTTCTCAGGACCCCACTCCGTTGGTACCTTAATGCTGGGTTTTGCTTGGCTGTCTAGAAAGTTAGTAGCCAGTGACACAGTGCAGACTCAGCGTGAAAGTGCTCGGTGGAGTTTGGCCGCCATGAGTGCCGGAGCGCTCAAATGGGGCAAATGACCCTCGGTGTCGAGTGGCTCCACCGTGTTGCGCCCACCCAGATGGTCCCGCAGATAGGTGGCTACGGAGTTCGGGACCGAAACGTCCTTTGTGGTCTGAAATATGCAGCAGGGTACCTTGACTAGGCCCAGGACTCCCCTCAGATCGCTGTTGAAAATGGAGCGGGAAACGAATAAGGATATGTCTGGTCTCATGTTGAATAGGGTCCGGCTGAATTCTCGAACCGCGTCCGGGACATCGGCTCCCACCGCCAACGGTGCGAAACCGTGCACCCATGCGTCGTAATTAACCTCCATTGCGTACAACACTTTCTCGATCTCCCCCCGCTCGAATCCTCCGTGGTAATCTACGTCGTTCAAGAATCTTAAAAAACGCACAAAATTTAAGCACCAATTTAGATTTTTTTTTTT
>QEOT01006919.1:151183-166884 GCA_003123785.1 Pterocarya stenoptera
TAACACGTTAGATTTACTTCATAATAAAAATACTTTTACAATTTGACGTATCATATCAAGTTCCGTCAATTTATAAATTTATTTTTATAAAATATTTTTATAGTCGAAGTATTTTTTTTCTTATAATTTTATTGAAAATATTATAAAGTACTATATATATAAATATATATTCCCTGCCACCATATATATATATATATATATATAATATGGACTCTGCTGCACCCATAAAGGATTCTTCTAGGAGAATCCTCACTGAAGGGTATTTTTTTTTTTTTTGGCTTTTTTTCAATCATTTTTTTAAACACTTTAATATTTTTAAAAAATATAAAAAAATTACAAATTCATTTAAAAATATTTTCTTAAACATTAAGTTTTAAAAAAAAAAGCAATTCGGTATAAACTTTCGGTAAAAACTCTATGTGGGAATAGTATTTTCCATATAATATAGCCGCTTCTTTTAGCAACGCAGAATTGAGAGAAGTACCTGTATCGCTACTTGCCAGGTCACCTCCGTGCGTCCTACCTGAGGGAAGGCATAATATTCTTCTTATTATTTTTCTTTTCCAGAAAAATCATTACTGGCTTATTATACAGGATTAAGTGTCGTATCCCTGCAGATTGTGATTGCATGCATTATTTCTTGTACTACTTGAGCACTCCTTTGAAACATAAGAATAATTAGCTTTCTTTTCTTTCTTTTTTTCTCTTTTATTTTTCCCTTTTCCTTTTTCTAGTTGCCAAAAGGAATAACCTGAATTACTTTCTAGGAAAAAACTAAAATATATAATCATGAACCTAGTATATATATTAGCATGCACATAAATATTAAATTGGCTATATATATATACAGAGCTTAATTTGATACTCATCACCTTTACACACTGCACATGTATTGTACTTTTTTTCTTTTTTTAATTTGAAATTTTATTCTTCTTAAACATATATAATTCTTCTATTCATTATCTATATACTACACATTTAGTAAAAGAAAAAAAAAATTAAAAAAATATGGACGTGTGTGGAAATAATGAATATAATTTTTCATATGTATATTACTGTGGCGTGCTTATAATTAAGCAAGGGCTAAGACTACTTTGCACATCGAATCGATGCATTACTTCTCGATTTGTATTGTTTATTTTGGATCGAATTAATAGAAGTCAGTAGACAGCTCAGTAATCGAATTATATTGTTTATTCAATATAATTAATAAATAAAGAAACTAATGACGTTGAAAACACCATAAAAGTATGGCTAACTAAGGCATGATCATAAGTGCTCATCATGTTATTTCTCTTCGAAAACAAAAAGAAAGTTGATTAAATATTTGATAAGCTAGTATGAAGTGGATGATACGTCTTGTCCAAAAAGATAAAAAAGAAAAGGAGGCGGATGATGGTGCATGCTAACCCTTTGGCTATAATATATATAATAGCAAAGCTGACGCAGAAGATGATGATCCATGAATCACATATCACATGCAGCGTGTAACACAAATGATAAACGCAAGAATCTTAAGATCATCAGGGATCCAAGGATCGGCACCATGCAATATCTCAGGTTCAAAGGCAAGAAATCATGCTGATGTTCTATTCAAGCAGTCGATGATCATCATCATGTTGTTGTTGGCAATGCTCGAGACTGTGGCTCGATCGGTGTGAACGTCATTCCATGTATATATATATATATTTATATATGGAATCTCCATGATCTGATTGAGCAGTAGTGAGTAGGGTCAGGAGAAGAATCAGGTTCAAATATTGGGGGGGTAGCCTTCAGCCCAAAAAAATATATTTGAATGGCCCATTTTTTTCTTGTTGTCGCATCCAAATCATTGGCCACAGGATTGACATCCCCGACATCGCTCCTGATCATCTCTTTTGGAATTAAGTTCCCCCCCATCTCTGACAAAGATTGGCCATGCCTGCCTCTCTCTCTCTCTCTCTCTCTCTCTCTCTCTAGTCCATAGCTAGCTTTTACTTTAATTTTTGTTAAAGGCACTAGAACAAATGAATGCATGCTTAATTTCAGGAGTAGCGTTATTTATGTTTTTATTAATCAGTATTACGAAGTGCAGAAGGTATTCATGTATATATGCTTTTATCTTGATCAGTGTCTTTGTTTCTTAATTTTTCCTTTTATTTTTAAATGAGGCTACGAAACAACCGAGCTTATACAAAAGGCTTTTGTGGAGTATAAACTCTCTTTTCACAAAAGTTGTTTTGTCACAAAATTAAGATCGTTAAAACAAATTTATAGATAGATATTTTTTTAGAGTGACATATACATTTATTAATAACGAAATTGGTTGATGACAAAAAATTTAAAATCTTAGATATAAACCCTATTCTCTTTTCCCTTTCATTTCTTATTTCTCTCTATCTCTCTCTCCTCCCTCCCTCTCTTCCAGTCAATAGCCCCCTCCCATGTTCCCTCTCTTCTCCTTCGGCCACAACGGCGACGCCGTAGTGCAGCCATCAGTCACCAGCATCAGCCTCCCTTTGCCAATGCCAACCTCCCCTAGCCCTCGCGTCGTCGGCCTTTTCCCTCCATCCCGAAACAGCCCCTCCCTCACTCGATCTACTCTTTTCTTCTGCCTAGCGCCGCCATAGCCTCCCACCGTCGCAGACCACCACCACCTTGCCGAACCACCCCCGCCTCCGATCTACCGTCCCACACGCCTCCCTCCCTCTCCTCCTCACCGAATCGAGCCCCCTCCCTACACTGGTGGTGCATGCTAGTTTTTCTTATAATGATGTCTTGTGCTCTAATAATCTAGATTGGGATGGGAAGAAATCCTACTAATTAAAGTTGTGGCTTGGGTAGTTTTAATCATTGAATTTAATAGTTGCTAGCTTCTTCTTCTTCTTTTTTCCCTCTTATTTGGTTTTAGATGCTAATTTGTGCATGTTTATGCCTTGTATATTAGTCATCTTTTATACTCCTACTTTTGATGTTGGACGGTCAATGTCAATTGAACATCAATAAAGCTAGTTTGAAAGTTTTACATCTATTGTGATGAAGTTTTTTAATTAAAATTATCTTTTTTTTTTTTTGTAAAAGCTGCTACAATCGGTAGCTAGCAATCAAAGTGAGAATATGAGAGGGATCAACGTGGGCCAACTCGATAATCAAAGTACTTCATTAATCTAATTTGTGTTCAGAGTAATATATATATATATTTTTCCGTTTTTTGTATCTCTTATTTGTAAGCCTAGAGATTTCCACATGTGTACTTAATGTGGTCAAATGCAGTTGTAAACTTTTCTAATTGCAATTGTAAGCTTTTCTAGTTTTACTTTGGGATTCGTTTGCTTTCAGCTCTACTTAAGTGCATAATATATTATTACTGATGTTAGTGTATTTGTGACATATTATTCACATTTTTTGTATTTTAGGTATACGGTTCTGATACTGTTTTACTAGTATTTTTTTTAATATGTTTGCCGGAAATATTTTTTTGGCCACAAATATATATTTCCCACGATTTCCATTACGGCAGATAAGTATTTCCAACTCTTGTTAACCATGGTTAACACACTTTTTGCCACGAAAGTTTGCACTTTTTGGGAGGAAAAAAATCGTCAAAAATAACAGTATTTCTTACACATATTTCACTCGTAGCTTTAAGTACTATAAGTTGCCGCGTATTTTTGAGGAGTCAGCTACGAATTAAAATGGCGGGAAAAAGTTATTTTGGACAAAAATATGGATTAATTGCGACAAAAATACTTGTGAAAAAAAAGCTAATTTGTTGTAGTGCGTATTACTCTATTTGTATTCAACTTTTTTTTCTATTATCGCAAAATCTAATTAAACATCCTAATTTAAACCATTCCACTACTAATCAAAGAATTTTCATATCATCTCATTACCCAATCATGCCCTAAATGTTATTTCTAATATTAGGACGAGAATTATGTAAATTTCATTCTCAAGTGGCTGTTTTAATTATGAATAGGAGGATCAATGATGCAGGTTGCCAGCTTGCAAGTTTTTATATATGGCACAAATATCTGCATAAGTACCATACCAAAAAAAAAAAATCTAGTGAAAATTAACCTCATTAGATATACGACAATTATGCATGCATGTCACACTAATATATATCATATTTTCGATCTGCTCCTAATTATCTTTCGATCAGTTTACAAATTGACCTTATATTAATATTTAAGGAATTATGATATAAAATATACACGCGCATAAACCCTAGTACTTGCACCACTTCTTTATGCATGCTATGTCGACAATCCTGGCCCTCTCGCTTATGATCTCGTGACTTAATATATTGAAGAATGACTTTATAATCGGCTCCTTCGAATTGTTTCCAGACATTCATGGTGAAAACCTAGCTAATTAATATTTAATATGACAGAGCCCGGCCAGCTTGTACCGGCCAATAACGAGACTGGCCACAAAATAAGTATCATCAAATTAAACAGCGTGAAAATGAACCAACCAACCGTACCCAACTTTGTTTAGGTTCCATTAACGAGTGAGAATTAAAAAAGCGTGTGAAGAAGATGGGATCTTCACAGTTTGCCGATAAGTTGTCATAATTGGCGCCACGCCTGGCCTTTGCCCAGCAGTAGTACTGGCATATTGATCGTTCTGAAAACATTAATGAGAGAGAGAGAGAGAGAGAGAGAGAGAGAGTCTTCTACAAAGCTAATTTACATACGATTCGTACAATTACCTTGTGGAGATCGACCTGTAGAGTTGTAATTGGTTTTATGAGTCATTATTATAAATTGTGCTCATCATTCTTTAGAAAATTGGCAAGCATATCCTAACTTTACGAATAGTTGAGACAACTAATCCTACTTTTATTTTTAATGCTTTTTTCAACGCAAATAGATATTTATGCATACAGATCAATAGATCATTACTCTAATACATATAATTCTCTCTTAATTGAAGTGATTAATATATGGTTGCATGGAACACACACACACAAACATATATATAAATCAATGATCTGAACATGGACCCCAGCTGGTTATAAAACATTCAATCTAACAAAGCTGAAAGCAACAAACTGATCTGTAACGTTAGGGGTCATGCTTAGTACTTGGCAAAATGAAAATTATGGGACGTGGCATGAGGACATACTGATTAATAAATGAAAAGATCAATTAATACAAACAAATTATAAAACCTAATTAGGGTTTTATGCATAGACAGATGATCTGGATGATCAAAGCGGCAAAAAGATCACTTAAAACTGCTTTGAGGCTCGATCGATGAAAGATAGAACGACGCATTAATTAAGGGAGGCAGTGGTAACTTGGTAACAGTGATGGAAACTATCATCCAGATTAGGGCCAGACCTAGCTAGCTCGGAGGCTTTGAGAAAGGGACATCACAACTCACAAGCATGCTTATTAAGGCTATCGATCCACGCCATGACGGAAAGTATATCTTCCTCTTTCTGGCCGCTCTTAAAAGATAGCACTCTCCTGCACTGACTCCTGTCGGCAAGCTCTAGCATGTGGGACATGATCCAAGTAGTCTCATTTCTGCATGTCACGATTGATGGTCGGATGTTGGTGTGAGATCAACTGTATCATATTGGTAACTCCAACAAGTAATATCTATTGAGCAAGGTTTGAGTCCGTTGATAAATTAGTAAACTTTGACAGATACAATGCAGAATTAAACCTTATTTTCAATTTCTAACTTTTGATCGAGGTTTTCCCCCTAATGCGTGGGCCATTAGGAAACATATGAATCGTGATATACTTTCCTTGTTTACCAAGAAAAGATCTTTAGAGAAATTTATAATTAGGATTAGAACTTTAGTTTTGCTCGAGAGCGAGCTAAGCTAGTGCACGTGTGTCGAAAAATGTTTTATATATAGATTGTCATACTGGATGCATGGTCATGTCTCGTGTGCTAAGACAAACATTAGATTACACGATGTGATCTCCAATGATGGCGTGGGAGATTTTCAAAAGAGCAGCACATCTAATCCAATGCATTATAGATAAATGAGATAAAGTCAGCCTAGCTAGCTAGCTAGGTTCTCGATCCTTTCATATGCATGCGCCTGGAAACTGCACCTCCCACTTCAGCGTGGCCGTGTGGGGTCTCATGCATGTATTTTTGACTTTTTTTTTTTTTTTTTTTTATCTTTTGTTTTTTCATATGCACATTTTATTTTCACTCAGATAATCAAATTATCAAATTTTCTTGCATGTAAGATATGCACCCAAAACTATCAACTTTAATAAATTGCATCCTTAAATTATAAAATATGATCTGTATTAATATACATTCCCACTTAGAAATCTAACTAGGAAAATTGGTCACGTGATATATATATTTCTAAGAAGAGAACGCTATCTTAAATTTATTAATTGCCCTCACGGCGGAAGAAAACTGAAGTTACAGACGCGATACCTGGACGGTACATATAAACTAAGAAATTAAAAACCTAGGCATCAAAACCATTATTATATTCATATAGTCCAAATACACGGCCTCAAGAAAGACACTTAACCTAAATCCGAACAAACCAAAGATATGGAACCTGCAAAAGAAAAGAGAAAAAAACAAGCAAATCTTACCAGGCACGAACCTTACGAGACCCTTAGGTAGGGCATGGCATACCCAATTTGTACATGCGGAGGAGGCTCCTCAATGGGCTAGGCAACGTGTGATTTTCAAACCAATCAGAGTTCAAACCCTCAGCCCCACACTTAGCTAGAAAGTCAGCCACAATATTTCCTTATCGAAAGATATGATTCACAATATACTCCAGGCTATTAAGATATTCATGTAATTCATCCCAGAAATCTTTTAAATACTATATGGGACAATTATTCTTAGTATTCCAATTAACCACTAGTTGAGAATCAGTCTCCAGTTGAGAACCAGTTGATATATATATATATACATCTTTAGTAGTCAATTCTTGCATTTATAAGAGCATATATAACATGAAGTTTGGGATTGTAATTTATCAAGGCTTTTGTAGAGTGATTAATGATAGTATGGAAAGTGCAATACATAATTTCAGCAAAAAATCTCAATTAAGTTGATTTTAATTTTGTCGTCTTTTCACGATCGACTTCTAGCATGTATAGATCATGCTCTTGTACATATCTCGTATACTCCTTTGTCTACTTTATTATGCTCAATAAAGTTTTGTTTATCGGGAAAAAAAGATTAAAAAAAACATTGTCAGTCGATGGTTGATTGCTTTGACCAAAACAAAAAACATGTTCATGTGTGGTACTCGATTTCAAAGTAATAAAGAGGAGAGAATAAGGTGATGAAGATAAGGTTTTGTTTTCAAAACCCACAATTTAACTACAGTTAACACTGTCCCGTCCAGTGATAGCTAGGCCGTGATTGTTGTAAAGCAATCACACATGGCAGGGGACCTTGCATGACGAAGTTATCCACCATACTCCTCCTACTGGGGTACACTACAGCGAGTGCGTCCTCTCAGTCGAACGGGGGGGAAATTAAAGAAGACTTTTTTAAAAAAATAATATAAAATAAAGAAAAAATAAATAAATAAAGTAAACTCTCAACACAGATTGTACTGAGCGATTCGCGAAAAGGAGCTGAAATGAGTAAAAAAAAGAAAGACATGGAGAAGGATAAGAAGACAGGACAGAGAGTCAATCAAGTAAATTGCAAAGGCATATGGATGTGATTAGACTGCGCCTGCACGCGTGCATTAACGTAATGTCCCCCATATTTTCTCCCATGGTGGTGGGGTTTTCCCCCATCAATACCATGATCAACCACTTGCAGACAATCCGGATGCACTCTTTTTAGTATCTGTTCATATATATATATGTAAATATATATATTATTATATATATACATATACATAACCCTGTCATTCCAATCTTTTGATTTCTGTCATAGTTATCGTTGAAAACTTTTTAATCCTTTGTTTTGTCATCATTTTTTCCTTCTTCTTTTTGCCTTAGGCTTGCATTGCATTGCACATAAGTTGACCATTAAAATAAGGGTAATTTACTTGTCTTAGAAGAAACGAATGTTTTGAGTTCCTTTCATGCTCAAATTGCGGTTGATATCAAAATATACAAAATTCTCGTGTAATCTCATTTTATTTCGTCCAATCTTATTTTCAAACATAATTTAAATATAAAATTTTTAAATTAATTATTACAATTTTTTCAAATTAATCATTACAACTTTTTCAAACTTTCAAATAAAAAATAAAAAATAATTTCAATTTTTTCAAATATTCAAACAAAAATAATATTATAAAATTATATTCTTACAATATTTTAACTTTATAATATTTTTTATTCAACTTTTTATGGCTTCTTTTCTAAAATCCAAAAAATACTCAGCTCAAACTCTCTCACTACTATTTACAAACTATCTTACTATTATTTACAAAATTTTATATCTATCTCACTCTCCAAATCAACCCTAAACGTAAAAGTATACAATTAAGATGGGTTACTTTACAACCTGGATCGTGTGATTCATAAAACAAACAAGACTGGCCCATCCACCGAATCCTAAGAGCATCTCCGGGCTCCTTCCGGTTTCGTGAGTTTCAAATGGGCCGCAACTCGACACGGTATCTGACGACGTAAGAAGTCCATTTCGTGCTATACAGATTTAGGGACAACATCATGTCTCGTATTAATTTTTGAATAAAAATGGAACCTAGTAGCGAGCTTTTTCAGGTTGGCTGTAACGACAAAGGCATTGGTTTTTTGGCATTGTGATGTTAATGTGGCCAGTTTTATATCAAGAGGATAATTTGGGCTGGCAGCCTTAAACAAGTTGAACTTGGCCCAGGACGTGACTTTAGCCTAATTTGTTTAGATAAATAGGATGAGATGAAAATTAAAAATTAAAAATGAAATAAAATATAATTTTTAATATGATTTTTATTTTGAAATTTGAAAATTTTGACTTGTTTATTATATTTTGTATGAGAGTTTAAGAAAATTATAATAATGAATTAAGATGATTTGTGAAAACAGACGAGCCAGAATAGTTGTTAGCGATTGCAAATTTTTGTAACAGTTGGGGCGTCTCAGACCGCCCGTTGTCTGTATAGTCGGAGTCACCAACACACATGGTATGGGGTGAAATCTTATTTATTTATTTTTTAACCAACCTTTTCTCTCTCCACCAATTTCAGATTAGGGCTAGTTTGGATAGTGAGATGAGATAAGATGAAATGAGATGGTTTTAGATGAGTTGAATAAAATATTATTATAATATTATTTTTTAATATTAATATTATTTTGAGATTTGAAAAAGTTGAATTGTTTATTATATTTTGTATGAAAATTTGAAAAATTTGTAATGATAAGATAAGATGAGATGGTTTCTATATTCAAACGAGTCCTTAATCTTTTCAAGAAAAAAAAAAAAAACTATTCCGGGCTATTATGTGAAAGTGCTTTTATGATCTCTATAAGAAAACAAATAATAGAATTGAAGAAAATATATTTGGAAGCTTTATGTTTTACAAACCTAGTGCATTGAAAATTTTCCATATCAATTATGCTAAAAAAAATTATTGCCGTTTTGATTTTTTAAAATTATAATAGATCTCTCTATAAGTGGCATGCTAAGTGCTAACATGTCAACTTATGTATAACAAAACTCATAGAATTATAACTAGTTGACAATATTATAGTAAAATACTATTTTTTATAAATCAAACACATCAAAGTTAAAATAAAAGTCAAAGGGATTTAAAAAATATATATTAGTTTATTAAATAATTATATACAAAATTGTGCGACTGCAGTACTGATAAAATTACTTATTAATGATGGATAAACGAAATTATAAGCCGGCACATTTTTTTGCTATATTAAATCTATTTTTTATTTTACCAATATTATTCCAAATAAGAGCATTGGCAAAATGCCAGTGCAGTATAAAAGTGCTAACCTCAATCAAGATCGACTTTCGTTACACTTGTTCAATAAATATAGAGTAATAATACCTTATAAGTTTTAAATTAAATTTTGTACAATTTTTTTGTAAAAATGTAGGCAGTATTAAAAAAAAAAAAAAAATCACACTCTTTCTACAATGAGTCTATATTTTTTTTTATGAAAGAGTGGTTGGCAGCAAGACTTGGTGTATTTACACCTTTTACACCATCTAATTAAAATGTGACACATAATAGTTCTTTTAAAAGTGGAATAGAATTTATTCTAGTGAATTCATAAAACTTTTGGTCAGATCAATGCTTTTTTTCCCTCTCTAATGTTTTCACTTTTCACCCATCTCTCTCTCTCTCTCTCTCTCTCTCTCTCCTTGGAGGCATCTGATGATAAACTGGACCCCAATCCTCAACCTTTCCACTTTGGTAGTGTCGATCTCGCTCACCTCAGGCCAAACTAAGGTATTCTCTTTTTGGCGTGGACTTGATTTATGTGCTGCCATTTATTATTTTTATTTTTTGCTTTAAGCTTCTTCTACTTTAATAAGTTGTAAAATTTTGATTAAAAAAAAAATAAGTATTGTAAAATAATCTATTTTCACCTTTCACTACTTCACCACTGCACTGAAACCTCCATAAAAATATATAAAAATATAGCCATGACTTTTTTGGATTGTAGTTAAAACCATGTCTATTAGCACGAAAAAATTGATAACTTTTTTTTATTACAAATCACTGGTACTACAACATCACAACCCACCAAAACTTCTAGAACCACTACTTTTTAGATACTTTTTAAATTATTTGCATGATTAAATAAAATATGTTTAGGTTGAAGAAGTACGTTGTGACAATGGTGTTTAGATTACTGTTTAGGTACAGAACCACAAAAAAGTTCCCTTGTTTGTTTCCTTTATAATAATAATTAGTCACCAAAAAATATGTTCCTAGTAGTGCAATCATTTTTATGCAACTATAACCATTTTAATTAGTGATGCTTGTAGCCAATCTTATTTTTGGGTACTACTCTATTAAATTGTGATAATGTTAATGCAACAGTGTAGCCATTCCAAGAGGGGCATGTTAATGCTATAGTGAATTTATTACATTTGTCTCCCAGCTTGGTACACAACAGAGCCTACTTGGTTTTTTATTTTATTAACAGGTTATACTACTAGTTGTAGCTTCAATCGTAATAAGTAGTGTAACATTCCGTATTTTAGTGTATTTTTAATGAAAGATTATTAAATTAATTTAATGATTTGTTCTCTTGTTTTAAAATTAAGAGAGTTTTATTATATTATTTTTATAATATTCTTAAGTTGAGAAAAATTATTTTTAATGGGCTTTCCTATTATTATTTACTGTTTTGCATTTAAAGTGATCTTTAATTTAAATTGATTTGTTTTTTAGTTTTAAAATTATTATTGTTTTAATTAAGCATTTCGCTACGTTTGGATTATTTTATTTAGCTTGTAGTTTTAAAATCTTTTTCGTTGAATCATTTTTAGGACCTCAATTATGAGGATTGGACTTCATTTCTTTCCCTTTATTTTTCTTTTTCCTCTTTCCTTTTTCTTTTCTTTCTTTTCTTCTTTCTCTTTCGGCCAGCTCTCTCGCTCGACCTCTCTCTCTTCCGTTTCTCTCTCTCTCCTTCGTGCATTCGGTTTCTTCTTCCCAGCCATCGCCACCTGCCGCCGTGTGCCTCACCGCTGGTACCACTTGGTTCCCTAGCCATCGGCGACACCATCTCTCCATTTTCAGGTCNGATTTGTTTTTTAGTTTTAAAATTATTATTGTTTTAATTAAGCATTTCGCTACGTTTGGATTATTTTATTTAGCTTGTAGTTTTAAAATCTTTTTCGTTGAATCATTTTTAGGACCTCAATTATGAGGATTGGACTTCATTTCTTTCCCTTTATTTTTCTTTTTCCTCTTTCCTTTTTCTTTTCTTTCTTTTCTTCTTTCTCTTTCGGCCAGCTCTCTCGCTCGACCTCTCTCTCTTCCGTTTCTCTCTCTCTCCTTCGTGCATTCGGTTTCTTCTTCCCAGCCATCGCCACCTGCCGCCGTGTGCCTCACCGCTGGTACCACTTGGTTCCCTAGCCATCGGCGACACCATCTCTCCATTTTCAGGTCGGCTAACGCCCGCTATTAGCCGCCGCAAGCCGTGCGAAGCCGTGGGCTTCTCTTCATCCCACCACCGCCATCCGGCCACCATTGGCCACCATTTTTTCACCACATCATCACCGATCCTCTAGCAACTCAATGGACCTAACCCCAGCCCCGATCCGTCACCAGTGAAGCCCAGCCGAGCTCATCTCTGATTTAAGCTTTTCAACCTTAAACCGCCGTTTCAGCTTGCACCCATGGCCAAAGACCATCACCATTAGCTTCACCGACCTCCCTAGACCCTACCCTATCAATTCCAAGTCTTCGTTTGACCCCGTGTAAATTTGGGTATACTGTGTATTTCTACCACAGTGTTTTTACACTGTGGAGTTGCTATTTTGGCGCTTCCAGCTCCTCTGTGATTCTCCTAAATTTATTTTAAAGCGCTGTAAGTATTTCTCCAAACAAAATTTGAGATTTAAATATATTTTTACACTAACATATTTTACTGTATTCTGGTTGGTTGTTCTGGACTGAGTCCTAGGAGAATTTGGGGGTGGATGGATTGAAGACGGAGTATTTGTGTGTTGGTTATGTTGTGATCTAGTTGGTTGTTGGATATTGTTGTTGTAATTCGGTACATAGCATATGCATGCATGTTCATATTTGTAAATTGCAAACTAAGTTTTCATGTAATTGCATTCATGATCATGTGGTTATTTTGAAAACTAGATTTTCATGTGGAATGGATTTTTGGGTGCGTGTGTATCACGACCCCAAGTCCAGATGGGACATTATTTCGATGGAGCTCCTCTGGTCACTCGGGAGCGGAATATACTGAGCAACGTCCCCTGGGTTGTCGCAGGGCGATAACTGGATTGGACGAGTTACATGTCGACTCCATGGCCTTTCTGTTGGCGGGGGCTAGAGGATGACCTTACCACGAACGCACTGGGTGTGGAACTGGGCATCGCTCGTCATGCAGCCAAGACGTGCGGATGGTCTATAGGAGAGACCATGGTGCATATGGATTAATGAATAAATGGAAAATGTCTATTTTCTGGAAAAATAGCTTGAGTATGATTTTGTTGTCATTTTCTGCGAAAATGATGGATATTGATTTTGGGCCATTTTCTGGAAAAATGATGGAAATGTTTTGATGGAAATATTTTGGGCCAAATGAGATTTTTGGCGTGTGTTGGAAGTTCATGCATATTGCATCATATACATGCATAGTTAGTTACTTTAAATGTGTTTTTATCTTAGGATTGGTTGGGTTATAACTTACATGTGGTACCATTTAATGGTATTGTAGATTTTGTTGATGATACAGATATCGAGCCTGAGGATTTGACTCTGCCAGAGAAGTGATCTGGGATCACTCGGGTTTATGTTTATATTTTCAAACTTGTATTATTTTATAGGACTTTGACTTTTGTTTTAAGAGATTTGTATTAAACTAAAATTCTGATACTAGTGACTTATTTATTATTATCCGTTGCGTATTTATTGTGCACTGTTTATTTGTTGCACACACTTGGCACTTGTCGTTGGGATGCGTGATCGTGTTGTCATCATCCCGACGTCACGATTTCCAATGCTTTTTGTACGTGAGAGTCGGGGCGTCACAAGTAGAATATAAATTTTTAATATAGGGAGGTCCTTGATTTGGGATGAGAGTTAAGATTTCCTTGTAGAGAAAAAGGAAGATGACTTACTAACTAATTTGAAATATTACTATGAGAATGTGGAAGGGGTATGTTGTGGTCTTAGAATATCAAACATACACATTTTACAAGTTTTTTTTATAAGTTTTGAGACCGTCTAGTTTTGATCGCTTGTAGGACCTCAAATAATTGGTAAGTTGCAAAGCTTTCACAAACCATCAAAATGATCGAAATGAAATCGGTTGAATTAGACGAAAAAGAAAGGAAAGCAATTAATTGATTGAGATCTCAAAGAAAAATATCAGAAAATGAAAACAATCTCAATATTATAATTATGATAGATTGGAGTCATAAGTCAACTATACATCATAAGTTGGAATTAAATGCTAATTCACCTCAACCACAACCCCAGCCAAAAAATGAATTAGAAAAACCCATATGCCCAAACAATAACCTTCATACACAGACAATAACCTTCATAAACACGCGAATCCAACTTTGCAAATGGAGAAAAGTACACTCAACAAATAAGTACTGCGTTGGATCTATTTGGAGAGAGAGAGAGAGAGAGTGCTAGAGAGGGAGAGAGACCAAGATTGTAAGGGCTTCTTTTGGAGAATGAGAAACACTACTGCTTTTATTGAACTCGCGACCTCATTTGGAGAAAGGGCTTCTTCATGAGAAATATTGTAAACTGGATCTGTTCGGATAGAGAGAGGGTGTTAAGAAATATTGTAAACTAGATTTGTTTGGATATAGAGAAAGAATGTGAGAGAGGGAGAGATACAATACTGAATGAAGGTTTTTAAAGAATGAGAAAGGAAAGTTCTCAGTGTGCATCCATCATAAATTAAATGAGCCTCTTACGTGTCCCTTTTTTATTGGTTAGTGTAATTTTGAAATTTACACCAGTTTCGGCTTGAAACTTTTCCTTTTTTATAAATACTTGAGTGAAACTTATACATTTGAGGCTTATATATATAATTTCTCATAAATATATAAGGAAATATAGCTTTAGGAAAAACATTTTTAGTTGTTAGTTTCTCTCCTTTTTTTTTTTTCGTCATCTTCAATGTGAGATGAAAAATAATAATTTAACCAACCTTTATACCTAATTCAGAAATTGATTGAAGACCTGAACTTTTGGCACACAAACTAAATATGGATAGATGCACAACCCGAGGATGATAAATAATTTTGCATTATGCAACGGTGAACATGCTGGTGCCAGTTCATCCCATGTGATCCTTTATAATAATGGTCTTTGCGTGGATCTCGGTCACCATCAAACTCCACTATTTTTATATGCGCCGCTGTTCTGACATGTTGGACAACTTGTAATTGACTTTTATATATTGATCGATGCTACTACATTCATCCACACGGATCATACACTAAAATCCCGTCTAAAACATCAGTAAGCATTTTTGAGAAATAAAGTGATATATCTAAAAAAAAGTATTATAAAAAGAAATTATAAATTGATGCAATTTCTTGTAGTACGGTATATTTATTTTACAATAAAAATTATTTTTTACTCCAATTCTCTTGAGAGTTCAAATTTGTCAACTGGCTCATCGCTTCTTTCATTGCCGTGTCTCTTTCTTATATCTAGGGTAGATGGATATTTGGATAGGAAATGAAGCCCCTGACCATGGATGTTGGTGCTATGATTTGTTCTAATGAAAATTGCCTTCACAAACTTCATGTAAAACGATTTGCATCATCGTCTTCCATTTGAAACTAATTTGATTTGTTTTTAAAATCAGATCTTAACACATACACACTGATTTTTATTTGGTTTGCACGATCTTGAGTTTCAAAAATAAAATAAAAATCGTCACCTTGTGTTGTCATGTACTTTGACCTTCTCGTGGACAAGCTCTCATATACAGTATTAACAGTTGAGACTATTTTGAAATTTCAAATCAAAACCTTGTGGTCAGTTCTAGTCTCGTGTTTCAGCTGCCTCTCTCAAAGCCGTTCTACCGAATTCCTGGACGCTTTGATTT
>QEOT01006921.1:0-22609 GCA_003123785.1 Pterocarya stenoptera
AGATGTAGATAGAGTATATGTTTGAGTCAATAGAAAAAATTGAACTTTTATCAATAATTACGGTAGTTTAAAGAGATATTTTACACTGAACTTTTACTCTTTTGGCAAAAAATATAAATGACAATTTCCTACACCATTTTGGTAATGACAAATTGTAATTTGTTGTTGTACGCGGATTTTCCCCTCACTCATAACCCCACTAGGCACTCAATCAAGAGTAATGAGCTTTGCCCCAATACTCAGCCCAAGGGCCCAAACTTGCCCACAAAGCAACTCACCTGCAAGGAAAAGTAAGCAATGATGGCTGAAGGGATGGAAAAGACTAACATCACTCGAACACATCCCACTCATGGAGACTCGTACAGGATAGAATGGGAAAGACGGAGAACCTTTGGTCTTCTAACAAGGGAACATCGACGGACAGCCAACAAAGCCTATAGAATAAAGAGATTAGGAAGTCACGCTACATTAATGGCACTATTACCCAAGCAACACGCCACATTAATAACACCGTCGTAGAGGCACCCGCATTAAAAGACCTTGTCAAAGAAAACATTAGTGAGGACATAGGTCCCATAGAGGGAGACACGATCTGCCCCTCAGACTCGCAATATAAATAACAATTTCCAGATACGAGAAACCTCTCTTTCTTAGGGGCTCTTTCTCTGGTCTCTTTCTCTGGACTCTAAACTCTCTCATTATTTACAAACTTTCAAAATATTCTACTGACTTTGGCATCGGAGACTCCCCGACTTCAAGGCCGTCCTCTCCAGTTACTTTCTTCTTCATTTTCGCAGGCTCAGTTTTGAAGACCTAAGTTGCTATAACCTAATCCAAATGTATACGAAATATGACGTTAGCAGTTATATCCCAAAAATAAATCATTCTATATACACACTATTGAAAAAAATTTTCATCAACTTCAGGATGACAGAGTACAATATGCACCAACCTAAATTAGAGCACAAGCTAAAATCCAAGAACCATAAGACAATGGAACCTTGAAAAAACTGGAAAGAAGAGAACTAAAAGATTTTCTCTGGTTCTCTTACTAGAGTATTTACAACAAAAGAGATGAAAATGGCTTTCCTTCAAATGGACCCTATAAGAGCTCCAGTCTCTGATGGTATGGCTCCTATTTTCTACCAGAAATACTTGGGATGTTGTGGGAGGGGAACTCAATTTAGGACAAATTCTAGCAGGTGTTAATCACACATTTATCACCTTGATCCCGAAAAAGAAAAAGCCTAAGGAGGTGTCAGACTACAGGCCAATCAGCTTATGTTCTTTACAAGTTAGTATCAAAAGTTTTTGCCAATAGACTTAAAGGCATCTTAGCAGAAGTGATTTCACCAACTCAAGTTGCCTTTGTTCCTGGGAGGCTTATTACTGATAATGTGTTGGTTGCATATGAAACGGTTCATTTCTTGAGACAGAAGAAAAAGGATAAACATGGCTATATGTCTTTGAAGCCCAATATGAGCAAAGCTTACAATAGAGTTGAGTGGAGATTCCTATAATTGGTAATGTTGAAGATGGGTTTTAAGAAACAATGGGTGAAGCTGATGATGATGTGTGTCAAATCTGTCTCATTCTCAGTTCTAGTTAATGGGGAGCCAAAAGGACCAATAGTTCCTTCATGAGAACTGAGACAAGGGGACCCCATATCCCCATAAATTTTCTTGCTTTTCACAGAGGGATTGATCTCCCTCTTACAGAAAGCTAAAAGGACCAAGCAAGTATTTGTAGAGGAGCACCAAGGCTAAACCATCTTCTTTTTGTAGATGGCAATGCTCTTTTTGCAGAGCAAACATGAGGACTAACCTTCAAATCTAACACCTGCTACAACTTTATGAGCAAGCCTCAGGTCAAAGAGTGAATGAAGAGAAAACCTCCATGATTTTCAGCAAGAATGTGCTCCCTACACAATAGTAGGAGATACTCAATTTCTGGGGGGTTCAAAGCCATCAACAATATGAAAGATATCTTGGTCTCCCTCCTATGGTTGGTAGAGAGAAGAAAAAGGCCTTCTTAGATCTGAAACATAGAATGTGGACAAAACTGCAAGGATGGAAAGAGAAATTGCTATCTCAAGAGGGCAAAGAAGTCTTGATTAAAGCTATAGCTCTCTCTATTCCTACATACACCATGAGCTATTTTAAATTGCCCTCAACCTTATGCAATGAGCTAGAAACTATGATGGCTAAATTCTGGTGGGGCCAAAGGAAGGAGGAACAAAGAATTCGATGGATAAGTTGGAAGAAGATGTGTGAGACCAAAGGAAATGAAGGTATGGGTTTCAAGGATTTACAGACTTTCAACATGGCCCTTATTGCCAAACAAAGCTAGAGGATTTTGACTAATGAGGATTCTCTGCTACATTTGATCTTTAAATCTAGATATTTCCCAAAAAACAAATTCCAAGAGCCTAGAATAGGATCAAACCCCTCTTTTGTTTGAAGAGAAATTTGGGAGGCAAGGAAACAGATGCTAAAAGGCTATTGATGGAGAGTTAGGGATGGGAAGTCTATAGATGTATGGATTGACTACTAGCTGTCACAACACAAGCTAATTCCAAAGCCTACAACAACAATGTTGGGTCATCAGAATGATACAGTTGAGAGCCTTATAGATTCAGAAACAAAGTGGTGGAATGTGGAAAAAAATTCAAAGCCTCATACCTGCCCAACAAGCAGCAGAAATTCTAAAAATTTTGTTAAGCTCAGAACTTGCAACTAACTATTTGATTTGGGAACATGAAAAGAGTGGTGGGTATAGTGTTAAGTCAAGATACAGGTTGATCCATTCACAAAGGCAAGATGGACAGGTGGGGGAATGCTCAGAAGCTCAAAACCATAGGAAGTTCTGGCCAAAACTCTGGAGAATGAATGTGCCAAGTAGAGTCAAGGTCTTTGCGTGGAGGGCCTGCAGGAATGGACTACGAACTTTGCAAAATCTCAAAACAAGCAAGGTTGTTGAGGAAGCTATCTGTGAGTAGTGTAAAGAGGATGTTGAAGATATCAATCATGCTCTACTAAGTTGCAAAACTGTCAAAGAGGTGTGGGCTGAGCTGCTTCCAGAGGCCACCACAAATGTTTTACATAAAAGTTTGTTAGATATTGCAATGCAAATTCAGTCTAGGGGCAATAATGGAGACTTGGAAAGCTGTTTTTGATAACATGGGGCATGTGGTATAGGAGAAACCAAAGACTACATGCAGACATGGTCCTTACTACTAGACAAGCAGCTGAAAATGCTCTGATCACCTATAACTCTCACATGCAAAGCCAAAAACCTCATGGTGGAAAGACAGTGCGTCGATGGCTGCCTCCTGAACAAGGAATGCTAAGAATTAATGTGGATGGGGAAGTATTTGCAAACCAACAAAGGGTGGGGGTGGGAGTTATCCTTCGAGATGACAAAGGTGAAGTAATCCTCTCAGCTTGCTAGAAGGAAAATGAGATTAATGACCCTCTTGAGATCGAGTTGATAGCAATCTTGAGNAAAAAAAAAAAAAAAAAAAAAATCTCTAGTCTTAAGCAGAGACAATAGTGATTTCAGAAAAGTCGATTTAACTCCACATTAATGCAAACTATAGCTCCTGAATTTCATTCTAAACAGGCCTTTTCTACACTAGTCTTGATACAATAGACTATGAAGACTTTCTTGTCATTAGAATGAGAACATGAATTTACTATTTCAAATCAGTAATTTATGATCTAACCTAATATTTTTATAAACAGGGGTGGGTGCAGTCATAGGGGTAGGGAACAAACAAACAGAGCCACCGAGTAAGTGTGATGATTGAGTTTGTGTGATGGATATTACCTAGAACAAACAGATCCAAAAATCATAAACCAAAAACCACAATAATCAAACCCTTTTCACAAACCAAAAATCCCACATCAAAACAAAAGCACCCACAAAAGTAAAAAATCACGACTATCAGTGTTCCTTACATTCGATCAATGTATTTTTTTTCGGTGCTTGCAGAGTGAGAGATGCGACTTACGAGAGAGAGCAAGAGCTGCGAGAGTGAGTGAGCTGCAAGAGAGAGTGAGCTACGAGAAAGAGTGAGAAAGCTTCTAAGTTCTGAAAGTTGAGAGGTAGGAGAGAGTGCAACTGTCAAACGAGAGAGAGGAGAAGAGAAAGTAGTATCGTGTGAGTGGGGAGAAAATAACGTCGTTCTAACTTCAAATCGGGTAATGCCCTGGAAACAAAAGGCTAAATTAGTCAATTCCGTTACCGAACCTAAGTGTAAACAAGTCCAGGGGGGAATCAGGCAGGTCGGGTAAGATTTTATTTGGTCAGCCCTAGTTAAAAACTTCTGAAGGATTAAGGACCCTTGACCTAGTGAGATCAAATAATCTTGGCCATAGGTGAGATGTTATGAGTGATGTACTATGTTAGTAAGATGGTGACTTAACATAGTATTCCTACCCTTTGCTTTCTCGTTAGGTCATGCTTCATTTTTTGTATGAGGGATAATTGATTGAGAGATTGAGGGGAGATTGTTAACGGGCATGACACCCATTGTGGACAAGTGGAAGATGTTAGTAATGTGTGCCCCATGACCCATGTTGTGTCCACATGGGTGGGGAAGTTACAAGTAGTTAATTAACTCCCTACCACTAAGAGTTAATCAACCCCCTGTAGCACTTAACTTCATGAAAGTTAATTAATCACCCATTAAGAAATTCTATAAATGAAAGTTTCATGTACATTAATTGTAAGAGAGTGAAAAAATGAACCTACAAAAAAGGCACTTCTCTCTCTCTACAATTTCCTAGAACAACCATCTTGATCAACTCTTAATTTTGAAGTGTGAAATTATTTTAGGAGAGTCTAGTAGCCTCCTAAGTGACGTAGAGGTACAATCACAACAAAGTTATGTGGGCTGTAAGACAAGTAAAGATCCGAGCTTGTGGGAATCCACTTGAAGTAATTCAAACTAACCTTATTTAACAATGATATATGCAACTCTTGTTATTTACTGTAACATCAATGTTATATAGTCGTGCCCAAATTAATAGTTTGAAATTTTCCAATCAATGGCTTAATTGACCCGGCCCTTACAAGACGGAATTTTGATTTTGATTTTGATTTTGTTTTATACAAGGGTGAGGGATTCAAACTTGGTTCTCTTATTTAAAGATATCTTATGTCATCCGGTTCAAAACACCTTGACAATTTTGATTCTTATTGATATCTATAGCCAGTTGACATCACAACTTTTAATAAGAGCTGACCATCTCTAATAATGAAAGTAAATATGGATACAAATCAGACGTAAATGCATGGCTGACATTTGTTAGAGGAAAACTCTCTCCAATAAATAAAGCTATGAATAAGACTAGAACGGTGTAGAATTTTGCTCTATACCATTTTCAAGTCTGTTTTGCGAATGTTTTTTGCGTTCGATTCTACATCAAGGGGTAGAGATTGGCCGTAGGCCCGTATTTGTCCCATAGCAAACGTTTTTCTTTTCAGAAAATTATAAACTTTCTATAAGTTTTACTATGAAAATATTACAAATTTAGTTACTTCAATGTAATAAACACGAGTTTGATTTACCCTTCTATGTTAGATTTTTATTGGAGACGCATCAATTTGTAAGCCTAAATAGTAAGGCTTTCAGTTTGGATTGAGAAACACTCTTAATTCATCTCACCTTATTTTATCTCATCATTATAATTTTTACAAATTTTTACATAAAATACAATAAACAATTCAATTTTTTAAAATTTTAAAATAATAATAATATTAAAAAATAATATTCTAATAATATTTTATTAGAGAGCAAAAGAGACAAGCATGTGTCGATGAGGACTAAACAATTCAAAATTTTAAGATTGGAACCGAATTCTTTATTTTTAAGCAAGGAAAGAAGAGGAATCTATTTACTAGAGAGGGAGAGTGACATGATGAAGCATATTGACAATCTCGTTTGGTTGTACAGATAAGATGAAAAATATGTGAATAGTAATATATTTTATAAGATTTTAAAAAATAAAAAAGAAAAAATTGAATAAAAATATTATAAAATTAAAATATTATCGAAATATAGTTCTTTAATATTTTTTTGTTTTAAGATTTGAAAACGTTGAATTATTTTTTGTATTTTATTTAAAAAGTTGAAAAAAAATTATAATAAATTAGTAAAGATCATATAAAAAAAATTAAAAATTAAAAAATATTGATGTTTAGACGTTGGGGTAAAATAAGATTACATGAGTTGATATCATGAATAAAATCGAACGACAGGACATGGGGAAAGAGGATAAATCTAATTACGGCGAGAAAAGGACAACAAATGTAAATTATTTAATTCAAACATATATTTATATATATACAATAAATTTAAAATGTATAAGAAATTAAAAAAAAATTTAAAAAAAAAAGGAAAAAAGAAGTCCACGGCCGAGTGGACGCACAATAAGTGAGAGCCCAAGTAAGACAAAAGGTCGCATCGATTGATTTTATTGCAACACTGTATCCGAATAGTAATGCTTTTGTACCTTTCTCTATGTATAATAGTTCACGGGCCCATTAAAATTAATTAAGCATAATCGAAGGCCATCCACAACTCAGACGTACTTATTAAAATAAATAAATAATAGAAGAAAATATTCATGCATCAATCATTCTCAAAGCGACCTAAATTCTCAAATCTACAAGCTAAAACAGTCGAATCATAGTAAAGAGTAACTCAGTGTGAAAATCATTTTATTTCTCCCAGCAATTTGGACTGTTGCAATAGAAAATACAATGGGAGGAAAGAAACCATGAAAAGCATGCCCCAAGACAAAGATGGTATTTTAAGCATTTTACTTTGGTCATGTCCAGCTCAGTCATTTTGTAGCTTTGGACCTGGAAAACAACAATCTGTGGCCACAAATCATTCTGAACAATTTTCATTTTAGGAGGAAACATGCAAAACCCATATCAACCTCAAGTGAAAATACTATTCACGTGTTCGCACCATAATCACTAAATTAGTCCAATCATGTCTTGGAGTGTAACTCATTTGGTCCACCAATTATGGAAATTTAAGAATTAATACCAAACCAATTCACCACTAAACCAGAATTTTCAATTGTTTCAATTTTGATCCTGTCCGGTTTTTTCAATTTTACTGATAAGCAAAATTATACTTTCAGAAACTTTAGCAAGTAACGACTCATATCTCTCATTTTATGTTGTATTAATTTTATGTTACAAAATTAAAATTTATATGTTATATCAAAATTCAAATATTATATTAAAATTTATAAGATTAATTTATGTTGTATCATAATCAAATGTTATATTAAGATTTATAAGATTAAGTTTATGTTATATCAAATATTATATTAATTTTATGTTATAAGATTAATATACATGAATAATAGAATTTTAAAATTTCCTGTTATATTTAATTAGCAATTTAGCATATGATATAATATAAAAAGTTAAAAATAATATATATATTTCATGTTATATTTAATTAACAATTTAGCATATGATATAGTATAAAAAATTAAAAATAATATATATATTTCATGTTATATTTAATTAACAATTTAGCATATGATATAATATAAAAAATTAAAAATAATATATATATATATATGCACCGGTCTGGACCAGACCAGACCAATTTAGAACCTCGGTTAAGTTCACCGGTTTCCCAGTTTTAGCTTTTTACACTAATCATGCCCTGAAGTAAAATGAGAAGAAAGCAATATAATCACATCCTACCACCTCATTGGAAACACATCCCGTCCACAATTGTAGAACGCATCAAACTAGAGAAAACCTCAACTGAGCTGAAAACTCGAGCAATTGTACCCCCGTAAGCTGGTATTTATAAACTTCAACATTTCAGACAAATTCACCACACACGTTGAATTCTTTAAGTACTGAACAAAAGGTAAAGGTCTAGAATTCTGAATTACAACATATAAGGTAAAGATTTCTTCAGAGCGATGCCCACAACTTCGCAAAGATTTAGAGTTCGAAAAGAAAAGAAATGTCTATTTTATGAACAAATTAGACAACCTGACAACCAAAACTAGAAAACAATTGAAGCAAAAGTTAATAAATGCTAGAAACAAACTTCAGAAGTATGATTATGTTTGTAACATGGGCAAGATATACTCATTTTCATTCTCTTGGTGACAAAACTTGCAGTAAAATTGAAAAGAACATGATGCACACTAGAGCAAGCACCAAACATTGAACATCAAATAATTCTGTAAAAAGGCTTTTCAATTTATTGGTATAAATAAGTTGGCTGTGGATGAACTTTGAAAGTTAGAACTTAGGACAGCAAACAAAGATCACAAAGTGACTCTACTTAGTGCCTCCCAAAAGAAAATAAAATGCAGAAATGTAAAAGCAGAAACCTGTCAGAACGCAGGCATGTTAAGAAAAGAAAACCTAATTTTAAAGCTATCTTGATGACAATTAATTCTAGTCAATATGAGATAAATGCACGTAGAAGCACCCTGAAAAGCCAGATTGAATCGCAGATGTGGTACTTCCCTTTCAGTCAATCCAAGACAAGACATCTTCAACAACCCATAACAGCACAGTTGTACACAAACACACCAACATGCTCCTTCACACCCAGAACCTTCCAGTCCAAGGTTCCATTGTTGACGCCTGATTTTGGACACCAAGAGTTCAGCACAATTCCTTCACCCTCTGGGCCTCTTTGACCGCCCACAACCAGAAGCTCCTCTCCACAGGCCTTGAAAGCAAGGCCCCAGCCATTTGCTAAATCAGCCCTCACTGGAAGCCTTCCCAACACATCCCAGGTCTTCTTCACTTTGTCGTACTTCTTCACCATGTTGGTCAAATGCTCGATTGCATATAACTGGTTATCCACAACTGCCACAAGAGGAGGAGCCTGAGTAGCCCCATTGGCAAATGGATACATATCCTCGATTTTCCTCCATTTCTTTGTCTGAAGATCATACTCCTCCCCACAGGTCAATGGAACAGCAGGATTTAACATCCCACCAATCACGTAGAATTTGCCATCCATAAAAAAACCAGAGCACAATCTACGTGGTGTGTGCATACCGGGTAACATTTCCCATGTACCAGATGAAGAGTCATATAATTCAGCAGATTGCAAAACATTGCCGTGTTTATCACTCCCTCCTGCAACAACAGAAATTGAACCAAGGCTACTTGAACCAAATAAACAGCGAGGGCGGTTCATCCCTTGGCACTTGACCCAGCTGTGACAAATCAAACTATACTTCCAAATAGCAAAATCCAACAACTCACGACCAAAAACCAACAATTCACCACCCACAGCTAAGGACTCCTTATCGGCATGGTTGAAACACTCATCGCAAGGCATTCTAGGCAACGTCATCCATTTCTTTCTCACAGGATCAAACACTTCCCACCCTCTTGGATCACAAACTAAATATACCCAATGCTCCACAATCCCCAACTGCTTTCTCAACCCATATAAACACCCACTTTTAATTATACCATTAAACTTTGTATTAATACAAGATAAGGATGTGTAGTCTGATCTACTTGCCAGAGCAAGGCAATTCAATGCGACGTCGTCAACAAGGCCCGGGAGAAACGAATCACTTGGTCCAAATCGGGGTCGACCATCATTCACTTCTCCCCATGAACTCATGTCCGAAATAGCAGTCACCTCCCTCCTCCCCTCCATTTCCTCCACAGAAATAATCCTAGCAAGCTTTGTTTGTTATATTAAAAGCAAATCTCCACTATACCCCCCCACCCCTCCCCCACCCCGCACCCAACAAAAGCAAGCAACTTTCTCAAACAAAATTAACTTGTTCTATACCACAGTTTCTAAATCTTGTCCCAGTACTCCGAAAACAAAAACCGAGCTTTGCACGCAATCGGTCTCCATGTGTTTATTCTTTCCATCAATATAACAAATAAAGTATACTCAGAAAAAAGAAAATTCCATTGATGCAACTTTGATGGCAAAGTATTTTCACATTTACCGCAATCTCAGCTCAAGTGAATCGATTATGGAAACACGAGCATCGTCTGTATAAGATTCAGACTTCTGGTGACACCGCCGAGTTATATTGCTTTTACGGAATATATCCTCGGCTGATTTCCCGCAATCCAGACGGAGTTACCTGAAATTCATGAAAAAGTATAAATTAACACAATTTAATTTAAAAACATAACAAAAGCATTCGGTTGCTACAAAAAAAAAAAAAAAAAAAAAGCATTTGGTTGAAGTTGAACAGTAAAATGAGCAAATATGTTACTCCATTACTATTAGACAGGTGCGGTTGGATCCAGATTGAAAAATAATATCGTGATTCGGATCCAAATTGTATGACTGTTCGGATCCAAATAACATGTTCAGTAGAGATAAACGAACGTTAAACAAAGGATGTCCATACCGGAAAGTGTGGAATCCGGGTCGGATCTCAGGACTCGGTTCCCCTTATATTTCACGGGAAATTTATTTCCGCCGAACATATCGGCGGAGCCTGGCAAGGTAGAGAGAAAGGAGAGAGCGGTCTGAGGTAAACTTGGAAATGGAATACACAGTGAGAGAGAGGGAGAGAGGGACGGTGTTTGTTGAAAAGTTGGGTGGGTTATAAAACTGAAATATATTGGGGATTTTTGCGGTAATGGCCCTACTTTTGTGTCTATTTATGTATCTATCCTTAATTTAAGTCATAATATCATATGCTATGCCGCCGCCTTCTTCTACTCCTTCTTTTTCTTCTATTATTATTATTATTATTATTATTATTATTATTATATCTAGCTTTTGGATTAGAACACCAATGTATTATCGGGAGTAATACAGTTTTAAAATAATAAGTCTCAAACATTCCCTTTCAAAAAAATGAAGTTCAACATTAAAAAGTTAATTTTTTTTATGTAAGTCTCAAATCTATCTACTTTTTTCAAAAGGAATATGGAACTTGAACACCATAAAACTATAAATATCATTTCTCTTTTGTCAGTCGCAAAGTTCTCGACTTTTATCTCTCTATTTTATTTTTATAATCAGTAGATTATTTCGCGAAGGTTAAAACCCCACAATCTCTATCACTATTTTGTTAGGGTGAAAACTGACCGATATGGGAGTTTTTGAGAGGAGACCATTTGATGGGTAGGAGGAATAATGGTCGTATGGTCCCAGAAATTTCTTGGTCAGTTCTCGATCGGCAGCGGAGCATGAACGTCGTTCACAGAGAGAGAGAGTTGGAAAAGAAGGGGAGGGGAGGTTGAAGACGACGCGATAAAGTGAAACGACACCGTTTGATTTAAATTTAAATGAAACGACATTGTTTTATCTCAAATATATATATATATATATATATGAAAGTATATATATATCGACCAATTCGACTGTTTGAAACTGGTTCAGACCAGAACCAAACCGGCCGATGCCGATTTCTTCTATTTTTTACTGCCAGACGACCAGCTTTTCATCGGGTTTGACCGGTTCCTGACTCTAGTGGCCAATTCCCATTGGTGACAGCCAGTCCCGTTGGTTCCTATACACCCCTACTATTTCATATGAAGGCACGACCTAAATCAGTTACATAAGATGTAGTACTTCAAAAGGAAGTTGATCATGGATTATTAATAAGCTTGGAATTGATTCTTCCTGAGTTGATACGCAAACAGTTAAAGGAGATGGACTGTAAATTCATTGGCATTATGTCTATGCTGGTTCAAATCCAGCTTAGCCCAATAATTCGACGATCCACTGCAAAATTATAGAACCCGTACCTTTAGGTTTGCTATCCCGATCACGATTTTCCTATCCTCGAGAGAAAGATCCTTCTCTTTTTGGCTAGTTGTGGGCGAGAAGGGATCCAGACCCTCGGCATCATGATTCATAGCCACATCCTCAAATCCTCTTAGCTACAAGTTGTGTCTTGTCTCTACTGGATCTTTTCTCGGGAGTATCGACTTTTATCTATTTATTTTATGTTTATAAAGAAAGTTTTCGACTTTTATCTTATTTTTGTATAAAGAGCATACTCTTCCGCGAAGGTTAAAATCCATAATCTCGATCCCTCGCTATTATGGATGAATGCACGACTTAAAACAGTTACATAAGTTTTTTATTTATAAATGTATGGAAGGAGAACATCAGCACTTCTAAGTAACGTTTGTCTTTAATTCCTTAGCTAGATTCCATCAATTATAACCTTTAAACTGTACATTTCTGATCAATTTTATATATATAAATATATATATATATATATATATATATTTATATGTGCGCGCGCGCGCGCTATGCTATAGCTAACAATCGGTTTACAGATAAGCCATGTGTCAAGTTATAGAAGAAGATACTTAAGTGCTGGATCAAATCAATGGAATAAATTATTAATTATATAAGAAATTGAAAAATAATATTCCATGTTCTCATCCTATTCTATTCTGACAGTTAAATAATGAGTATAATTTATATATAGCCTTTTGATTTGGCATAATCTTGATGGTTAAATTTTAATAAATAATATAAAATATAAATTTTTAATATTACAAGAATATAGATATAATATGTCAATTTTAAGAGTTTATATTAATGCAAAATACAAATACTCTTATAATTTGAAAGTCCAACAAACATGTATACATATATAAATATATATATAACTCCAACAAATCTCAAGTACTGTTGATATTTTCCCATAATTTATTCCTCTATTTTATAATATATTTATCCACTTTCCGGAGTCTCTACAATATTAAATAATATTTATATACAATATTTATTCCTCTATTTGATATGTCTTTCTAAATAATCTGTGTTTATATACAATATTAAATTAATAAAAAATAATTTTTTGAATTTAAATAAGACTAAGTGATCTTTTTCATTTGGTTTAATATATATGCATTATTTGCATGCAATCACATCATTTGGAATGAAAAATAAAATAAAAAAGAATACAATTCATTTGAGGTGTATATATGTAAATGAGCTCAAAAGCACAACAACTTTCTAGGCTTAGAATTTATTCCCCGGCTCATATATGCTTCTACCAATAATTATGTGCATTTCAACTTTAACTTCAGTACTGTTCTTCGAATATTACAGAGCTTATTAGTGAAGAGCCACGTGGACTAGATCATTAGGAGGGCCATGATCCTACTAAAAGTAAAAGAAATATATATATTTATATAAATGATATTTGTAAGTGTAAAGCGTGGAATTCCGCATACTTTTTTTCGAAAAAGAGTAAATAAATCTATAATTTACATTAAAAAAAAATATTTTTTAATAATAAATTTCACTTTTTTGTAAATGTAGTGAGTATGTTGAACTTGCATACCTTAAGACTGTATCAAATAATATATACAACTGATAGTACGAAATAAAAAAAGAGCGGTGCAACTCTGCCGCTCAGAGTAGTCTGGTGCAAGTGACCGCTAGGCCAAAATCATATTTTTTTTTTAGTTTTTTCTTCATATTTTTTTATCATTTTAAAACATTTTAAAAAAATAAAAATATATATCAATACATTAATAGTCACTTTTTTAACTATTAAGTAAAGAAAAAAATTTTAAAAAAGTTAAAATACATGAACTGTTAAAATGAGAGTACAAATTGAATGAACAAAGTAATATTTTTTATATAAAAATATAAATATATATATATATATACACACAACAAAAGTACAACTGGTTAGTATATATTAAACCAAAACATTTGGAAGTAGGAGCACTTGGGAGTAAAGTAGGAAAAGAAAAGTAATAATAATGAAAAAAGTAGCATTAATTATGAAATATTAATTCCACCTTTTATATGGTCGGAAAGTGTCATCAAACCCACAGTACTAGTTTTCCTAATTATGCCTCTTCGGCTCTTCGGATTGGACATTAAAATCCACGCTTCCTAATGCCATAAACTGAAAATTAAAAAAATGTAAAATAGTTAAATCTATTATGTAACTGAGGTTTTTACTCATCATTTTTATACATCATATATCACATATCATATTTATTTTTATTATTTTTATTTTTTAAAAATTTTGTTTAGTTTTATTCTTCTTAAATTAATTAAATTCTTCTACTCATCATTCATATACCACATATTTAATAAGAAAAAAAAATATAGTGTATAGTATACAGAGATGATGAATAAAATTTTTCTATATAAATACTCTTTAATGGGTTCTCATATTTAAGGTTCCGTTTGGATAGTGAGATAAGATGAGATGGTTTTAGATGAAAGTTGAAAGTTGAATAAAATATTATTAGAATATTATTTTTTAATATCATTATTGTTTTGAGATTTGAAATATGTTGAATTATTTATTATATTTTATATAAAAATTTTAAAAATTTATAATAATAAGATGATATGAGATAAGATGAAATCATTTCTGTATCAAAATGTATAAATGCTCAAACAAACACGTGTGTGTTTGAGAGATGTGATTGACAGGTACATAATAAATGTTATTAACTGGTGCCTAAGTACCTCAAAAACAAAAAAGGACCGAAAAATATAATTTATTACAATCTATAATTGATTTATTTTTCATTAAAAGCCTCACATGCATGACATGACTTTATGACATAATTAATATCTGCCACTTTGAATGCGGTGATGTTTTTTGCATAGTTGTGGGTGCATCTCATACTTTTATAATTCCCTAAAAGTACATTAATTTGCATATAAATTGGAAACAATATTATAGTGTAAAAAAGTGACAACCACTAAATATAAACAGATTAATATTTCATTGCTAAAAAAAATTAATATTTCATTCTTAAATTCCCCAAAAGAAAATAATAATCTATCTGGCACAATATTCTGTGCTAGCTCTCATGCATAGTGAAAGGATTAGATAGCAACATTAACATGAAAAGATGGAAGGAATCTTATACTTTTATTTATTCCATGCCAGTAGTATACGACTATGTGAAGAACAATTTGAACAGCCTCCTCCAATCATGTGTCACTTTCCAACTTCAACAAGTATGGTAGACTAACGTTCCATACAGTTTAAAAATTTTGTATATTTTTCTTTTAAAAATAAGTTTTATTATTAAAAAAAATATATAGCACTTGTGTCCTATTTTGGGAGAGTGATTACTTCTTACAAAGGAAACGATATATATAATTATCATGATCACACCCAAATAAACGAAATTTTACTGAGTTTTAAATGGGAGGAGGGGAGTGATCAGATGGTGTGAGGCTGTCAGGAAATCCAAGTGGGATGGGTTGGATTCACAAGGGATCTGACACAAGAAGCATGGGCGGCGCTGTGGAGAGATAGAGAGCTAGGGCAAGAACAAACAGCCTCTTGCTATACATCCAGTGCCCGCCCAGGTGGTCCCTTTTCTTGTGTACCACATGAACTACGTACACCATGTTATTAAATTTCCTGATTGGCAAGATCAGCTGAACGTACATTTTCGCAGAAAAAGTTTGAACTTTTGAATTCCATGATCTCCTCCTATCGTACATGAACAGATGATCAAATGTAATGTAGTACTGTACTGCAATGCAATGCATGCAGCATAGAATTTGGTAAGATGTTGACCTCATGATTAATATTCGATTTCAAACCGAAGTAATGATCAGAGTTTGGGATGAAATAATTATGACTAAATATGAACAAGCTAGGAAATGATTTAAAGGGGGGGCTCACACGTGAACATATAATGAATTCAAATGAATAATAAGACAGATTGAGCGTATATTTGCGATCCTGCAAATTATAGCAGTAGGTGGAGGATCAGGGTAAGTAAGATCAAGCATGCATGGCTGGCTGCGAGCAATGCATAATTAGAAGTATATTATGTAAAGTTTGTCATTTTGCATACGCAAACTCATGATCATCTTTGTAACCACATGCGCGTGTTGCTTTTTATTCCATGCAGTTTGGACTTATTCACCTGAGTTACGCCACTGCCGGATGAGAGAGAGGGAGACGTGTTATGGCCAAACAAAATGGAGGCTGAAAGTAAACCTAAAAGGATTAAAAGAAAGCATGCAATTCTGCGGCGGCCAAGGATAATGATATATACATGATGCTAATTACCAAGTCGGCAGTGTTGCTTTATCCTCTTAAACACGTTGCAAAGGAAGGTTCATATTGCTTTCAACAACGAATGGCTTCTTACCTAATTCTGCCCCAGAAAATGCAGATTTTGACAGATTTTTTTTTTTTTGTCTTCTTCGACCCTTTTGGTTGGGAAGGGACAAAGTTTTAATAAAAAATAAAAATAAAAAACAGATGCTGGCAATGGAGGGTAGCGTATGGGATTCAATCAGACAATCACCATGCGATTTCATTCAGAATCATTTTAATTTTGTGTAGTGTTTTAATGGTTTGCTGTTGTTCAGAGTACTCCAAAGTACAAACAAAAAGATCGAGGAAGATCATGAGATGTAAATGGTGTTCGGTTGGCAGAGGGTTAATGAAAGATGGGTTAGTACTTGAGCTAGCCTTCATGTGGACACCATTCAGGCATCGTTCTTGTATCATAATTTCTGTGGAATTTTGCAAACATAGATCCAATTAATATACAATAAACATAATGTTACCAATACGAATATACACTCATTGATCTGAATTCATTTGTCAGAGACGGATGGATGGATGGATGGCTTCAAAGATCATGGAATATGCCTGAAGGTCATGGTGTTTGGATCAGGACACTTCAATGCTTCACTTTTCTTTTGTTGGTCAGAGGATTTTTATATCTATGATTTGCCTTATCCTAAAATGGGATTTTGATGCATTTTATCTTATAGGTTTATTCCAGTGCTTATTTGCTTGTTTTTTTCCCAATTAATATACTCGATCGTCAAAATGCAGCAAAATATTGCGCCCTGATACTGAGCTGTAGGAGTAACATAACAGGGACATCCAGCCAGGCATTTGCTAGTTTTTGCAATCATGTATTAATGACAACAAAGCATAGGTTATGACGCGCGTTATAACTTCGAAGTCAAAAAGTAGCACCGTTTGATTATAAAATGGGATGAGATGAGATAAGATGAAAATTGAAAGTTGAATAAAATATTATTAAAATATTATTTTTTAATATTATTTTTGTTTTAAAATTTGAATTATTTTTTATATTTTATTTAAGAATTTAGAAAGTTGTAATGATTAGATGATATGAGATAATTTGTGAAAACAAACCGGACCTAAATAACTCGAACGCAGTTCTAATAAACATGAAACAATTGTTGAAACTAAAAAATTCTACTTATCATCCCCTACACTATGTGATTTGTCATTTTTGTCATTTTATTCAAACACATTCATACACATCATCATATGATTTGTCATTTTTATGATTCTATTTAAATACATATATATTGATGTGTGAATATGTGTGTTTAAATAAAATGACAAATCACATGTTGATGTGCCATATAGAGATGATAAGTAAAATTTCTCATTAAAATTTATCAATTCCTTGGTGCAACCCACAGCATGACTTCGCAAGCACATGTAATCTTACTCATCATCCTCACACTTCACACACCACATTTTTTATTTTTTTATTTCTTTTTTATTTTTTTTAAATTCTTTTTGATTTTATTCTTCATAAACTAATCCAGTTCTTCTATTCATCATCCATATACCACAAATTTGGTAACAAATAAAAAAGTATAGTGTAGTAGATGAATAGAATTTTTCCTGATTTTATGCCAAAATATTTTTGAGAGATGCGGAGGATGCCATTTCCTCAATTCAGAATATCAAAAAAGCACAAGCCTATCAACAGTTTTGAACCACGAATATGGTACCATAAAGAGAGAGATAAGGCATAAAAATATTCAAAGATACGAACACATTTGGGGGCATCCAGCTCGGGTCAAACACTTGTGAAAATCTGGGACTAAACATAATCAAAACCAGGCATTTGTCAAATTTAACGATGGGCTACTAATGACAAGAAGGTTCAGGCTATGATCTTTAACTTTTAAGTTCAGCAATTACAAATATAACCCAAGCAAAAGTTTTGATAAACGAGAAAGCCAGCCAGCTCTCTACATGGCAAGGGAGCAGCTACCAAGATCCCTCTGCACCCACGGTTGGGTTCTCGAAAGCAGCAAATCCCCAGAATGTCTTCAATGCATATGGCTGAGAGATAGTTACACCTTCTTCTGTGATCTTCGCAATCTGCAATTCGAATTCAGGTCTATTAGTAATAATTAAAAGAATGCCACCAAGTTAAATTACAATGTGAAAATCTTTTTCTTTTTCTTTTTTCTCTTGTAATGTTTTTTTTATTGGTAAGTTAAACAAATGTAGTGGATCTCGAAGCCATAACCACATTCATATCAAGTGCAAGTGCCATTCGAGCTAAAGTTAATTGGCCAAAATTTGGTAATGATACACCTGCAATTTTCCAACTATTTTACAACCATTTTCAATCAACCAATGCAGCCGTGCAACTTCATTAAAAATGAATTTCAATTTAACATGATTACCCTCCATTTAATATAGAATTGTAAAATTGTGTAAGTTAATCATTTTCCTACCAGAAAACGTGTGAAAAAAAGGTAGTTGGTAGATAGTGTCCATAATCAATTCCATTGAACACTTGGCCATAAGATGCAAGATTAGATTGGCTGTCTTTCCCTAACAAGAACCCCTAAAGAAACACCATTAACCTTGAGCACCAAAACCATTCTAGATGGAGAGTAGAAATGTGCAACGGTGCAGAAAGATATAAAATACCAAATCTGGGAACTGAAGCATCCAATTTGTACATATTGTCAGCCATCCTTGTACAATGCATGGATAGATGATGGGACTGAAGCATCCCATCCAACTCGTACACGACCATGGCTTTGTCTGGGATTTCCCTTTCCTCCATATTACCCACTTCAGAAGCCCCACCCTCTGTTAGATCCTTTCCAGGGCTCAATACATCTCCTATTTCAGAGATGACGCTTTCTGGGGTGATACCATGGTGTCCTCTTCCATTTGGAGCTCCCGGGCAACATTTTCTGGTACAAAAACAGATATGGCGTCATAAGTTTTTGTCACCAGCGCCAGTGGCACCAGTTCGTCGGCCAGGACACTCACCACCAGCTTGCCTTCTTCCGTCAGTGAGGCTCCAGTGACTTATTGGCAGCACCAGAAGAAGACCCAACTTCGAAGCTCAAGTGGCCCGCGGTTTTAACCTGCCAGTTCTGGGTCAGATGGCCCTTGGAGCTATGGGCTTGTATCTTCCCTTTCTCAGCCCACGAGCTTTGTGTACCACTGAAGCCCACAATTGAGCCCGTGGACCATTTCTTGCCAGCAGCTTCCTTCACGTTTTTTGCCTAACTCAAGCCCAGGCCCATATCTTGGCCCATTTCCTGGTTTACCCAACGAATTAAACCGCTGACCTCTCTCAGGTCTATCAATTCTTCTTTAAGGTTGTACAGAGTCCTTTCTTCATCGTGCCCCATGATTAGAGAGCCACCATCCCTTCTTGCATAAGCTCTGGTGGCTGATGGCGCCTCAGGACTCCTGATTCCTTCTGCAAGTCTCGCAAACAGTAACTTTTTCCTGCCGCATAAGCTCTGGTGGAGGCTGAGCCGCTGCAGCTGCCGTTGGAGAGCTGCGGAAGGCTGAAGCTGGTGAGGCTGGACGGCTGCTCGCAATCGCCTGCTGGGTAGTCGGTGCACTGGGAGTGGGTGAGTGAGGCAGAGGCTCGAATGAGAAGGGGAGAGGAAGGGAAATGAAAGGGCAACTAAGCCCTAGAAGAAACGGCGCCGTTCCCTTTAATTTTTTTTTTCTAAACTTAAGATGCAGAACGACGCCGTTTCACTTATTTAAGTGAAACGGCGTCGTTTAATAATAATATATATATTAAAAAAAAACCTCTAGTGACGTCGGCCGGTTTATCGATTTTTGGCTGGTTCAAACTGGGACTAAACCGGCCGACAGCAGTTTTGTTAATTTATCATCGACGGCCGACCGGTTCCCTGCCGGTTCCGAGCTCCGGCGGCCGGTCTGAGTCGGTCCCGGTCGGTTGGCCAGTTTTTTGTACAGCCCTACTCTTTGGTTATGCATCTCATCCCTTCTTGGTTTCTCCACAAATTTTTTGGTGTCACCGTTAGTGACTGGCACTGAGCATGAAACAGCCTCTGCATACATTTTAGAATTCACTCCCTTTCTGTGTCCTTGCTCATTTTCCGTTTGAACGTTTCCGCCCCTCCATATTCCTTTGCTTCATTTTGGCCTGCACTGCCACATAACCTACACAGTTCCATAGTCGTCTTCCTCCATCCTTTGCCTTCCACTTCTTCAAGGATGATGATAAGACTCTTTCTCCCACCATCTCTATACTCGATTACATTCAAGTACCTACCATATGCGTTGGATCTCTATGCAAGAAAAGCACTTCTGCCTAAGTGGGATGTTCTAATGAATAGGGGTATAAGAATTTGGATCCAAACCGAAAAAACCGACCGGTTTCGGTTGGTCTGGACCAATTAAGAATTCGATCAGTCTTGGTCCAAGAAAGTGGGGAAATTCGGTTCTCGGTCCGGTCTCGGGGTGAGGCTTTTCCACCCCGGACTGACAAATTTCATGGCACTCCAAATTATATCATGTCATGTAAATTGAAGTCTCTGAAGAAATATCTGAAGGCTTGGAATGAGCAAGCGTTTGGTAATGTGGAAGAACAAAAGTCTATTCTCTTCGAGGAACTCAAAGGATTGGAAGGAGTAGAGAAGGAGAGGGCATTATCTTAAACGAAGAGGGCTCGTAAAATTCAAGTGACTACAAACCTTGAAGGGGTCTCTCTATTGGAAGAAATATATTGGAGACAAATGTCAAGAGCACTTTGGTTGAAGGGATGTGATAAATGCACCCAGTTTTTCCACCGGTCGGCTAATACGATACGCATAGGAGGAACAATGCCATAGAGAAGTTGATGGTTGATGTAGCGGCCAACCAAGCTGAGATCACAGATCACATTGTCCACTATTACAAAAGTTTACTTTCAGAACAATTCTCTTGGAGACCAAGACTAGATGGGCTTCACTTTGACGCTCTTGACTCGCAAGAAGTATGACAACTTGAGAGGCCTTTTGAAGAAACAAAAATCAGAAAAGTGTTAAGAAGTATGGCGGGTGACAAATCTCTAGGTCCAAATGGATTTTCAAAGGCTTTTTTCCAAACTTGTTGAGAAGTGATCGATGAAGATATAATGCAGGTCTTTCATGAATTTCATGAAAATGGTAGGTTTGCAAAGAGACTCAATGCAACATTTATTGCCCTCATTCCAAAATAAAACATGGCGTTGTAGAGGTAAAAAAGTATCACCCTATTAGCTTGGTGAGCAGAATTTACAAAATCCTTTTGAAAGTTTTGGCGAATAGATTGAGCATGGAGGTTGAGAAGTTAACATCAAAGCCTTAAAATGCCTTTGTCTAAGGTAGGCAAATTCTTGATTCAGTGATTATTGCTAACTAATGCTTAGGTAGTAGACTCAAGTCAGGAGTGTCAAGGCTCTTGTATATGCTATATATGGAGAAGGCCTATGTCCGAGTCAACTAGAGAATTTTACTTTACATGCTCGAGAGATGTAGCTTTGGATCGAAATGGTGCTCTTGGATCAAACGGTGTATCTCTACTATATGTTTTTCTCTCTTGGTGAATAGCACACCAAAGGGCGTTTATAAAAGCTCACGAGGCTTGGACAAGGTGATCATCTATCTCTGCTACTCTTTGTTTTTGTAATAGGAGCTTTTAGCAAGATGATTTCAAGTGTCGTGGAGGGCGGGTTCTTATCCGGATTCTTAGTGGGGGAGGCAAATTCTGGCTCACTTCACATATCTATCTTTTATTTGCCTGTGATACCCTGATCTTTTGTGGGGCCAGTCATGATCAAATTTGAGCTTTGAGAGCACTCTGTTTATGCTCTGAAGTTGCTTCGAGGTTGAATGTGAACTTGGCTAAATCAAAAGTAGTCTTAGTGGGGGATGCTCCAAATGTGGAGAGCATCACTTAGGATAGGTTTGAAAAACACATCTCACACAAAATTCTCATCTTATCTTATCTCATCATTACAACTTTTTCAAATCTCCATATAAAATATAATAAACAATTCAACTTTTTCAAATCCCAATACAACTTTTTCAAATCCCAATTTAACTTTTTCAAATCTCAAAACTAAAAAATAATATTTTAAACTTTAAAACAAAACACAAAATTCTCATCTTATCTTAACTCATCATTACAACTTTTTCAAATCCCAATTTAACTTTTTCAAATCTCAAAACTAAAAAATAATATTTTAAACTTTAAAACAAAACACAAAATTCTCATCTCACCCCCCAAACCTATCCTTACATTTTGGAATGCAAGATATCTCAGCTGCCAATGAAATATTTGCGCCTTCCTTTGGGTGCCCCATTCAAATCAAAATCTATTTGGGATGATATACTAGGAAAAATGGAGCTGAAATTGGCTAGTTGGAATACGTATCTCTCCAGACGTGGTAAGGTCACTTTAATCAAAAGTGCACTCTCCAACTTGCCAACCTACTTTATATCACTATTCCACTTCTCACCAAGGTGGCTTATCACATGGAGAAACTTCAACAGGATTTCTTTTTTTCTTTTTTCTTTTTTTTTGGGGGGGGGGGGGGG
>QEOT01006921.1:22802-43952 GCA_003123785.1 Pterocarya stenoptera
GGGGGGGGGGGGGGGGGGGGTGAGTTTATAAATTCCACTTGGTTAAATGGGCCACAGTATGTTCCCCTACCCTAGAAGATGGATTGGGTATTTGGAACTTGCAATTTTTTAACAAAGCTTTGCTTGGCAAATGGCTATGTAGATACCACAATGAACGGGGAGCATTATGGAGAGCCGTCATAGAGTCGAAGTATGGTGAACCATGGGGAGGATAGTGTTTAATGAGGTAAGTGGGCCATATGGGGTGGGACTTTGGAAATACATAAGAGGATGGGACACATTCACAAAATATCCGTTTTGAGGTGGGTGTTGGGTCTAAAATTAAATTAAACTTTCGCATGATGTATGGTGTGGCGATAGGGCACTCAAGGAAGCTTATCCAGAATCTATGGCATAGCAAGAATGAAATAAGCCTGAATTGCGAACCTCTTAATCCTATCTAATGGTACTCCCCCAATGGAACATTACATTCTTCATAAATGCACAAGATTGGGAAGTTGCTGCTTTTTCGGAGTTCTATGATCTACTGTACTCTACTCGTATGACGAGGGGGCTGAATACAAGATCTTTTGGCGCTCTTCTAAGAAAGGGAAGTTCATGATCTCCTCCTACTATCAAGCCATGACCATGCACAATACAAATCCATTCCCATGGAAGAGTATTTGGAAGACAAAAGCACCCCTAAAAGCAATTTTTTGTTTGTACAGATGGCTTACCTAGGGAAGATCCTCATAATAGACAACCAATGGAAATGCCACATCATAGTCATTGTGAGATTGCTACGACCTTGTGGAATGACTTCTTTGCTCAGATGGGCAATCCAGGGCAACCCTCAAATTGCAACAGTGTGGAAGATGGTCTCAATTTGTCTATGGTCGTATATTTGGAGGGAGACGAATGCAAGAAACTTTGAAGATCACGATCGGTCAATGGATGAGCTTAGAAGTTTATTTTTCAATACTCCATTGGTTGATTGTAATTGATTTTAGTGGCATGTCTTTTCATGACTTCCTTGTATCGTTAAACTAACATGCATAGGCAACACTATTGTATATGTCTCATATACTCGAGCATTTTTCTATTTTATGCTTAATAAAATTTTGTTTACCGATTAAAAAAAAAAGATGATGGGAGTGAGTATATTCCACAAGCTTGGATAGTAAGAAAAATGAAATCTTGACCATTTATTATAAACTTTTGGAATCCGAACAAGTACAGAGGAGAAAGGAAAGAATAAAGAATAATACTAGAAGTCCCAAAATCTCGTAATCTTCTAAGTTTTTACTTTTAAATAATGTTGCTAGAATATTGGCTTTTCCTCATTGGCTGGAAAAGCCTGTCAGTAAAGATTCATCTAAGCAAACCTATTCTTTTTAAGTTTTTTGTTAATTATCAGACTTTGCAAGGATAAAATTCTAAAGGACACCAATAGTGAGTCAAGCCTGCTAAAATTCGTTCATAAGTGCTTTTTTTTTTCTATACCTTAACCAGTGCTTTAGAAACCATGTTTATGATGTTGATGCCCACATTAGCAATTGAATCAGGGAATGCATACAGAAAAGACAGTGAGATTAGAACTGTTACGACTTCTCAAAAATAGATTAGAACTATTATGATGGAGAAACCAAAAAAGAGGAAGAGGGAGAATGAGAGAGGTGAGTTCATTCATATATTTGAAGCAGGATTTCATAAATTCCTCTAATTCTTAAAAAACACAAAACCAAATTCAACTGAAAAAATACTTCATTTCAAAATCATACATGAAAATCAGATATGGTATAAGAATGAAAAATAAACCCTTCACCACAAAAAAAAGCCTCGGTTTGCAATCGCATGCCTATTAATAAAAATATTAAAATACAATCATTTTTCAAAATGTCATTTGCTTTATATCAGAGGTGGTACAACTTTTTAATAAGAATTTTGATTGGTTTAAAAAAGCATACAGGTAATATAGAAAATTGAGAAAATAAAGAACTCACTACTAAAAAGTCGACATGTTTTAGGATATCATAAAAGGGAAGTAAGATATTTCAATTGGGAAAGATGGAGTACAAAACTTCAAACAACAATCTCACCATCTACAAAACCAAACAATGGTGTTATATTATTAAGCGTTGAATCCTCATTGATATTCAAAAATAAGAAGGATTTTGGTAGAATGACAATCTTAGAGGCAGTTTTAACAACAAGACATAAAAAGTAACATTCAAATTCTTGCTTAGCATTTTAGCAAGGATGGATATTTTTTTTAAGAAAACGCATACAAATTAAGATTTAGAGAATACAAACATCAAGAGTAGTTGCAGAACTAGGTCCAACAATTAGATCAAAAATTAAATGTTTTCCAATAATATAATTGTAAAACTATTACTTATTTTTCTGAGGGTCTTAAAAATTATGAGTTATTGGAAACTTGGACACGAAATCCATATACTCACTAGGTGAAAAGGAAATCATGATAAATAATGTAAGGAAACAACAAACCTGAAGCTTGTTGACAGCAGACCGGTCACGATATAGCAGTACACGCATACATTTCTCCAGTAACTTGACGCCATCTTCAAAACTCAAGTTCTCGTGCCACTCATCACGAAGAATAGGCCGGGCAAGATGATTCCCAAACCCAGTTGCTACATGATTATCCTCAAAATTTACACCTATCATGCTAACCTGAACCAAAAATTACAGTAATAATTGCAGAGAAATATTCGTAGATGCAGATAGTTAGCAACAGAGCATCAAACAAAATGGCCAATTAGGATTACCATGCCAAGGTACTTCTGCCCATTTTTCACTCCACCAAGAATAAGTGAGTTCCACAGTGGATTAAACTTGTTCCTCCTATTATACATCATACGGGTTAAGTAGCTGTGCACCTCTTTAGGCCCCAAAGAATTACCATCATCCCACATGTTGTCATACAGGCTGCAAACATCAAGCACAAAATTCACAGTCCCTTAGCCAGGAGAAAGAAATATAAACCCCCTCCAAGGGGACCCATAAACCAAGTTCCTTGCCCCATGACATCAACATAAAAACAAAAACAAATGTAAACTAGGCGCAAAGTTCCAGCTCCTCCATCCCTCCCAAAACAACCAGCACTTACATAAGCTCATCAAGAGAACGTAAAATCTCCTGAAAATCACTTATTTCCCCACTTGCACCAAGAATAGAATGTTTTCCTATAGGCTTCAATCGCTCCACACTCTTGTATCGCAGAGTAGAGCCATAGGAGCCTGCCAATTAATCCACGAAGAAACAAACGAGGGTGAAACCCTGGTACACATAAAGTATACAAGATATCCCCAAGAAACAAATATATTCATAAATAAGTTTTCCATCACATATTAACAAAAAATAGTAGTAAGCCTTGATAAATAGGTGGTAAGTGACATATACCAAAACAATTCCTTCCAAAGTGATTCCAAAAAAGGGATTCAACTTAGTTGTGGAGCTAAAAAGACGATAATAAGAGACTGCATGGAAGATGATGGGAGCATGCAATTTTTTATTTTATTTTTGATAGGTAAAGGAGCATGTAGCGTGTTAATATGTTTTTGTTACTTTATAATAATGAATCGGTATTCAACAACGTAAATCATATGCAACTAGAGAGGAAAAGCTTTTACTACTGAATCGGTATTCATAATCATGCCCTTCTGGATATCTTTCTCTAATCCAAAAAAAAACAGTATTAGCATAACTGAATATCATCTTAAATATCCCGAGCACAATTTTACAGTTCCAAGAGGGAGACAAGTAACTGGTCTCGGTAAAGTTTTTCAGAAATCTAAAGACGTATCTACACACAGACACACACACACATATAGCTACATATATGCACTAGAGAACGAGCGCGTGCACATACACATACATACACATAAACATATGCATTTGCATATACATACGTTATAAATAACCCATATTGTCAGTGTATAAGCAATTGTTTTAACAGCAGCAAACTCGATGGGTCATGATGAAGACAACATTAATTTTAACGAAATTCAATTAAAATTCTAATTAAGGACGATGAGTTTAGCAACCTCCCATATCAGCCGTCATAAGAATTCCATCTTTGTATTTGATAGCAACAACGGACGAGCCAGTAACATATGGGTACCTAAACCAATCCAAAAATAATTAAATAAATAACTTGGTCTGCATTGTAATATTTGCACATAGATTTACACTTTGACCTAGTAGCCATTCAAAGCACTCAAGACTTCTAAAGACTACCAAAATCCAAACAATCCTAACCTTAAATCCATATGAACCAATAGATACATGTATGAAACAGAGAAAGAGGGCATACAGAGTTCTTTCCGAGGCGGTTTCAGAGCCCAGTAGGTTATGCTGCTTGGCTTGGTTTGAATCCATCGTCAGCTGCGTAAATAACAAATAAGGGCACTCAGTGAGAGAGATCTGAGCCAAGTTTGAGAGTTTCCGGGTGGGAAAATGGGGAGACGGACGAAGGTAAAGTGAGAGAGAAGAGGGCAAGCGAGTTTACATATAAAATTGAGGGATCCGAGACTGGCTTGTTTGGCAAGAAAGACTTGGGTTTGGGGGACTAAATAGAATAAAGCAGCTTTGGGCCTCTTGAAAGTGAACCCCCCCGCCATCATTGCTGGCGTGGTGGGCTTTATTTAAGTCCATACAAAATCGGATCTATTTCATGATGCAAGGTTCTAAATTCTTTTAGGTTTCGATGATACGATGAAATGAGATGATTTTAAATAAAAATTAAAAATTAAATAAAATTTTATTAAAATTTTATTTTTTAATATTATTATTTAAAAATTTAAAAAAATTAAATTTTTTATTATATTTTACGTGAAAATTTGAGAAAATAATAATAAATGAGATGAGATGAGATGAAATAAAACCGTTTCTGTATCTCAATAAGGCTTATTGTCCTAAAATAATTACCCAGTTACAAAAGATTTAATCTTAGAGCAATGCTACATACAATCCCCATTTAGGGACTGCAATACAAGCCTAGGTAAATTTATCTTAAATTTTTTTTTAAATTACAAAAATATCCCTTCTAAAATTATGATTTCTTTCATTTTATAAAGGGCCTGCACATGCAGTCCCCACTTGGGGACTGCAAATAGAATTTCTCTTAATCTTATAGTCAAGCACTCTTCATATCGTGATTATTTCGTCTTGCAATTGGGGATTTTTTTTTTTTTTTATTTACGCGAACATCTTGTTGTTGATTAATAAAAAGCTTAATATATGATAATATTATAGGAACAAGGACCACTAAAATCACGCGTGGATTTTATATGATGTTTACGGGATTAACACTATGATCCTATAACCAGCGTAATGGGCGGAATGTGAGGTTTTATAAATATATTTAAATATAAACTATACATAATCACTATTACAACTATTCAAAATTAATAATTATAATAATCGGTCAATATATAAATACATAAAAAAATGTATATATTTAAAGAAGCATGCGTATATTTTATTTGAAGCTTTGAGTGAATACGCAAGTATGTGATAAAAATTGTTACTATACATAACACTTTATGTCGATTTAATATTTATCTACCTCTATTATAAAAACGTTTATCCGTTTATAAGCAATTTATATAATCTCAGGTACTAATGCAATACTAATATTAATTTACCATTAGGATTATTGTTATAAAAATCATCATTAATTTGCATTGCGGTATATTCCCATAAAGTTTTTTTGTATATATTTATTCCTAAAATTTATGATACAAGAATTAGGCATTTCTACATGTAATGTTATTAAATTGTAAATTTATCTATGATGTAAATGAAATAAATTGTACTATTATGATAGTAATTGAATTGTCCCTAGCATGACAGGATAGTCCTTTGAATCCCGCTTTTCTGTGGCTTCAACAGATCCTAATTTTTCAATTACATCCAACAATAAACCCAAGACATAACATGTTTAAATTTAGATAGAAGTTAAACTTAAATTTTATATATTAGATGATACGGTTTTATTACATAGAAAATAAAGTACCAATCAAGTATGTAGTGTCATAGCAACGCGTCGCTATAGTTTCGTGATTTGCAACAAAATTACATCCTTCAACAACAAGATTTTCTATTGCGACGTAGACACTTCATTCAACAAAAGTCAAAATCGTTAAAACAAAAATCTTCTTATACTTGTATGATTCATAAGGTATAAATCAGTCCGGTCTAATCTGGGAGGGTGATGGACCAAAATTTTCGATCTATTATTTTCCTGGATCTGATCGAACCAAATACCCATAGGAACCGAACCGGACCAGTAGTCAGTCCAGTCCGATTGGTCCAGCCTAATTATTTTGTTATTATGTTTCTCTTCTTTTGCAAATAAATTAATAAAAATATATATATTTAAATTACTAAAATTACAATTAAGTGAATTATTAGTATAGATTATATAACTAACTCATTAAAAAAATATTTAACTATAATTATATTTATGATGTTGATAGTTACTACCTATTAACTTGACTTTACTTTTTAGTATTCATAATTATTAATAATGTCATATATTTTATATATGGTTAATGAATATCAAATAATTTCACTGTATATAGATTATTCATACTTTCTTACAACTCAGGTATTTAAAAAATAATTACCTAATTACTTTAATTAAGTATAAATAGTAGAATATGTATGAATGATGTATTAACTATTTACATATAATGACATAAATTATCAGATGATTTTTGATTTATTATTAAGTAATAGCATATATTATTCAATATTTCATATGATCAATGATAATAAATTAGATGAAAATTATATCATTAATTTATATAATTACATCATTAAAAATAATATATTAAATTGTTAAAAATAATTTTAAAATATATATATATGGATTCAATACGGTCCGATATTGTTCAAAACTTGTAGATCCCAAGACCGGACCAAATTTCATTGGTCCACATATTTTGGGATCGTCACCAACGCGTCCAAAATTTGATCCGATCCAATCCGATCCGGTCGATTTTGCCCATCCAAATCAAATTATGTAAAGCCATATGTATGAATTAGAGTTTCCATTAAAATGGAAATTTAAAAATATATTAGTTAAAATTAAGAAGGGTCTAAATGTAAAAATAAATAATGAAAAAATAAATATAACTTACATTGATATATGTTAGTATTAAGTCAAGGTTAAAAAGTTCATGCTTATTTGTTATATTTATTGCATCCCACATCTGTACTATTCTAAATTCAATGTTCCATAACTCCTTTTCAGCTGATATTTTATTCAAAGGTGATCAATCCTTATTCATATCACTCAATCATAGCTAGAGAAAATCTAAATTAAAATATGTTGAAAAGCATGCAAAATATTATACAATACAAGTATAAAATATATAAAGTTATCATAACAAAAAAAACATAACTGAGAATAAATTACAAACATATACATTAAATATCTTTAGGTAGGTCGTTGAAGATTCTATTACATACAATATTTTTTATAACAGTAAAGACCATCGTAGTCTTTTTTGGTGGTAAGAATTTTTAACCCTTCCCAACTCTTAACTCAGTTGGCAACTGGTTTATTTTCAAACTTTAAAAATGAAATTATAACGCCCCCTTCCCAAAGGTTCGAAGCCTGGTTTCCGAGAATTAGCCAAATTATTCTTGTTTCTTATTTGTAAGAAAACGATGCTTGTAACAGCTCATTATCTACAATCAATGGGAAGAACTCATATAGATTCGCTTACTCTCAATTTCATTACAAATCTATCACAACACTCATCTCCAAATTATAATCCATAATTATTGACTCTCTCAATATTCATTCATATTTTGAAACTCATCCTTTTCGCATTATGCACATTTCCCAACCCTTCATTCCACCCCTAAAAATCCAAAACCCAATTATTATTGAGTTCGGAATTGGAATTCACATCTAAAAATTCATCTTGATTTTCCTCGAAGATCTCTTTTATGTCACCTAAATTTATTTTAATTTAAAATGCTAAAAGGCTTTTTGTAGAGTCCAAAAAGAAAATAAAATGAGTAAAAAACTGCACGCACTTGCACTTTTACGGTATGGTGTGCTTTCATGTGAAAAATAAATGATCAGGACGATGCGAGAAAGGGAGAGTGTGAGCGGAAGAAGAAGAAAAAAATGTCAGCCGGTGCGAGAAAGGGACGGAAATGGTGTTTATATGGGAAGCATCGCTTCATGTTTGCCTCTTCGGTTTACACCATTGCACCGTTTGACCCTTTGTTTTTAACTGTATGGATTATGAGTGCAATCGATCCGGTTTTGGATATTTTTATAACTGAATTGGTATACATCAGTTTTAAAAATTTAAGAATCGATACCGAATCAATTCACTATTAAAATCGAAACTTTCAATTTTTTTGATTTCGGTCAAGTCCAATCCAGTCCAATTTTTCCGATTTTTACTCATACCTCTCATTTTATGTTATATTAATCGTATATTAATTTTATGTTATAAAATTTAAATTTAAATGTTATATTAAGATTTATAAGATTAACTTTATATTATATCAAATGTTATATTAATTTTATGTTATAAGATTAATAGACGTGAATAATAAAATTTTAAAATCTCATGTTCTATTAATTAGCAATTTAGCATATAATATATAATATAAAAAATTATACATAATATAAAAATATTTTATATATAACAAAAAAATAAAAAATAGATATGTACCTGTCCGATTTAGTTCAGACCAGTATTCTAAAAATCAAAACCGGAACTAATTTTGCTAGAAAAAATCTTTGCATCAGCCTAATAGTAAAAGCAGCCATCACACACCAAATTGTTTCAGCAGGAAGGAGAAAATAAAAAAATAAAAAAAATACATTCACATAAGGTGTGTGATGGCTTATGCGCTATAGTAGGCTGATCTATAGACAAACTCATTTTTGCTAAATAAAAACCGGTACCAGACAAAACCGATTCAGTCTAGTTCACTGATTTTCTGGACAAACTTTACATATCTATTTAATTATCAAAACGGTTTGCTAGTTGATAAGGTCAACTGGTGTTGGAAGTTTAAAACCGACCCGTACACTGCATGTTAAGCTGATTAATGCGAGGCAAATGCCAAGTCATCAAGTATGAAGTTGACTTTTATATAATTAAACAGTTCTGCTGGGTACAGTCCATTTTGTGGACAAAGCAGTGCACTTCGTTGACGTGGTGGGCTGTTTTATATTAAAAAAAACAAACAAAATGAAGAAGATAGATGTTCTGCTTCTCCCAGATCCATTTTGCCATTCATCTCCTCAATTTCGCACCCCATTTTCCTAGATCCATTTGCCCAGATCCATGTTCTGCTTCTCCATCCGCCACCCATGTCTCTCTCTCAGATCCCGTTAATCTCTTCCACCACCCACGTGAAGTCCTTCATTTAAGTACATGACATGATTGAGTGTCTAGTATAGGAAATTCTAATATTTAGACAACAATTTGCACTTCATAGTCAGAATTATTACGCAAAATCTATGAAATATGAATTGTTTTTATAGGAATGTCCCTAATTATAATGCGAGAATAAGAAACGTTCATAAAAAAAGTATTGAGCATTTTTTTTTTAAAAAAAAAAAAGGTGTTGAAGGCTACTAAGGATACAAGATGGTTATTCTATTTGTAATATTTCTTTGGCAATAATTAAAGTTCATTTAAAGAAGAAAAAAAAAAGGCGTCCAAGATAAATGGAGCATTTGATATTCATTTAAAATCAATGTCTAAATCAAATTAGTCTTGGGGAGGGTAGATTTGAATTGGGAATTAAATTTGCTATGATCAAGGCATACCCTTTTTATTCTGATAATAAAGGATGCAACACGTAAGTTTTTCTGTAAAATATGCATAAGTTTCATTAAAAAAAAAAAAATTAAAATCGGTTCTTAATAATATTATGAATAAATGAACAACCACTACAACCCAATAGACCAATAAATCATATTTATAGAGAAATTAACCAAACGAGTCATCCTCCTTCATGAACACTAGTATGGAATTGCAATTATCTCACTAAAACATATTAGATTTAATTATGTGATACTTTTGATAAAAACCTAAAAAGATGGTCAAGTTCAGTTTCCCACCCAAAAAACAAAAAGAGTAAACAAAAGTCCATACTGGATGCAATTAGCAAACCCTAGGCTATCCAATATTCATCATTTGGGCAGAGGGTCATTACCCAATGAGAAATGATACCATCCCTTTTTCATCCTCCCAACATTCCATCACAAGATATTGAAAGATTGAAGACTATTTTGCTAGATTCCACTTATGGGCAAATGAAATCATTTGATGCCCACATATTGAGAAGATGATAAAAATGATGATGAAGAAAATTTCTTACCTGAATACTCACCCTATCTAAACAGGATCACGAGAAGAGTGGCTTGGAAGTAATCGCCCTCAAGAATGCAATGCACGTAAGCCAAACTTAACAATGGGAAGGGATGGAAGGCAAAGCACAAACGGAACAAATTACTGTTTCTCAATCAGATAAAACAATGTTTTAGATTCAGGACTGGCACAATACATGCTTCTCTTTTAAATCATGACAAAATCCCCAACTCCACAAAGTACTGAATCTCTACAGACTATCATTTCCAACTCAATAATCCTAATCACCAACTCACTTCTTGGACATATATATATCAATGCACTTAAAAAGGTTGGTTTCCGGAATTCAGTGTCCTGATTTACCTCCTTGCAAATCAGATTGCTGCGTCAAAAAAAACCAAACAAAAAGGGGAAAAAACTTACTTTTCTATATACATAACGTGAGAAAACAATTTAGTCGGTAGGAGTTATTTGAGTATCAACATTGCTCCCATCAGATTCTTCCCTCTGCAGGCTCTTTCGCTTGCACCAACATAAATGCTGAGGAATTGGCCCATCTTCCCCAATAACCCAGGTGTGCTCCGCAACAGCCTCCAATGTCAATCTCATGTTTGGTTCTACAAAATAAAATGTTTAAGCTCAATTGCAGAGGCACCAAGAGCACACCAGACCATGCACATAGACACCGACACGCATGAGAGGACAACGAATATGTAGGAAATCGTATGATGAAATCCAGGAACAATTAAGGCATCATGGTTGGGAGAAAAAACAAATTGTTGGTGAGGACACTAACCTTTGCAAAGAAGTCCTTCCAGCAAGTTCTTCAGCCGGGGGTTCATGTCATCAGGGAGAACCAAGGGGCTGTTAACAATCTGGAGAAGTAAAGACCATTAGACAATTCTACTGAACATAAGGCCTAGGGAGCAGAAAACCAGAGTAAGTAACAAGAAATATAGATGTAGATTTGTGCACCTTCTCATAAGTATCCTGCAGTGTCTCCCCAAGAAATGGATAACGTCCCAGAATCATACAGTACAAAGTTACTCCCACAGCCCACGTGTCCGCAGCTTTGCCATGATAGGTTAGACCTGTTAATCCGCGGGGGGGGGAAGACATGGTAAATACAACCCGTTCATTAACTCTAGTGTCACTTAAAAGTGTATTTCTAGCTTGAGAGAGAACCCTAACCAAGACAGCACTCAGGGGCAGTGAAAACAGGAGTCCCAGGGGACCGACGAAGCTCATCATTGTCATCCTATAAATGAAATCAACACAAAAAGGAGGTGAACAATATTGTTAGTTCTTTATGTAACCAACATAGTATACTACCAGAAATTATGTGGTTTGGACTATAACGCAGCTGCTTCTGTTGCTAAAAGCATGTTAATTTTTTTGAGATCACAAAGTAAAACTACCACTCAATAAAGAGCAATAACAGCAACTCTGCTCCCAAAAGGAGCTAAATATGAAAGATTACGACTAAATTTATAAATACAGCACGACAACACTGTTCCCACAACATCATTTTAAGCACAAGTTTTAGAAGCAATTTTATAATGAGTAATAGGTCAAGTACACAGGAAGTATACGAAAGCGAACAACTTCTTAGCAAAGGTCAAACACTTTATACACTATATCTTGACGTTGGACAAGCCATCTTCAGCATCAACCCAAAAGAACAGCATAAGCAAGAACTGTCAAATACTTTCAATAAATTGAACACAATTGGGCTCAAATCAATCCAACCAAAGCTTAAATCCCAACAAATTGGGCTCAACTGAGCTGAGATTCATCTTTAATAATCAAGTTATATTCTTATGAATTCTATCCAAATCTTCTCTCGTCTTAACTTAATATTTTGCACTTTAGTTGGATCAATTCTCTCTTTTTTACATAAATGCAGACAGTCTTCACAGCTGAAAGCAAACCATCTCAAGTAACTTTCCCTCATATGTCCCTCAATTTTTTTTTATAGGTAAATGTCCCTCAATTAATGTCACTCCTGTATTAATTGATGTCACTCCCCATATTTGGGAGGCTATTTTCATTCCTCATCCTATCTTTGCTCATGTAACCATTTCTCCGACATAAACCCCTTATGGGTTGGCTCAAGTGATAAAGGCCTTGGGCTTGGGGGTATGTTCCCCCAGGTCTAAGACTCAAATCCCCTTGAGTGCAAACAATGTCTAGGGGCTATTGGACTGGGGGATTTTCCCCTTGAATTACCCAAGGTGCACTTGCAGGAAAATCCTTGCCCAGAGCCTGTGCAGCCCCGGGATTAGTCGAGACGCTGTTCCTGGACACCCGGTGCCAATCCAAAAAAAAAAAACCAATTTCTCCAACATAGCATCCATCTCTAAGCTACTTCCATGTAATTGATACTTCACCCAAAATATTTGTTTGGCAAAATCATGACACACAGCAGTTGAGAACCCGCAGTCCTTGGTGGCGACAGTCACATTCCATTACCTTCAGTTGATTTCTACTGCAGCAATTACCATATTTGGAACTGTAGCAACTGATCAAAGTTGAATCTCTCAGCTAAGCCTCTCTTCTTTTAAAAGAAAAATAATCTCTTCTGGCTGCCGCCACCCCCACTTCTCTCTTTGCAATTCATTTTGATGAAAGTTGGCTGCTTAAGCTTGACCTTGTAACATTCAGAAGTATAGCCACCAATGAGTTAGTTTATATTTTCAGTTGTGGTTTTAACCTACAGACCATGCCTACAAGTTCAGGCTGCTGATTCCTCTAACTGAACTGAGATCAAATTACAAGTAACCAGCACAGCTTGAACATCCAAGCCCAATGACTCCTGCTTGCAACAAGTTTCCTTCCCCAAGTTGTAGTCCTCAGTTAACTCTATTATCCAATAACCCAAGCACCCCGGTCTGTAAAATTTTCTATATTTTATTGATACATCAATATCTCCATTCCATGACAGTAAATTTTGCTTTTGGAATTCGTTCTAGACTAGAGAGTGAACAGAACCTTTTCTTTTGTTAGGAAATATGAGTTTTATTAATGATCGATGGAAGAAGACAAGACATGGTTGAATGACAAGGGGGGCGGGCATGCAACAAATAAACCCAGTGCAAGAAAGAAAAAAAAAAAGAAGGAAATCCTAAGAAGTAAAGCTAGCGGTTCATAGGTTAGCAGACATCCAATAGTAAAGCATAATAAGAAAGAAAGCTGTGGTGTCTTCAAAACTATGGTCATTTCTTTCCTCCAGATACACTACATGAAGGAAGCCGGATCATCTTCCACAAGGTCTCACAATGCTGACTTTCAAACCACCCCCTCCAACATGCTAAAAGATCTACCACCTAAGAACAGCGTACCAAAGAGTGTTGGCTACATCACAGTGCAGTAGAAGATGATCCATTGATTCTCCATCCCTCTTACACATGCAACACCATTCTACTACCATGACATGACACTTACTAAAGTTATCTAAAGTAAGGATGTGATATCCCATACTAAATGATGAGTATAAGCGGTGTATGGGATCCCACATTGCATGGGATGGAGAAGTTTTTGCTCTTTATAATGATTCCAATCAGACTCCAATTGTACTATTGACTAGCCCTTTTGGAGTAGGGTCCCAGATGCTGCTTAGACCTCCCTTGAAAAATTACAAATGATATCAGAGCCAATATCAACCAGAAATGTGGGACTTAAGCATGCCACCTACGATGGAATGGCCCAACGAGGAAATCGAGAATTTAAGGAGGGGAATTTGTGATACCTCATATTGAGTGATGAATATAGGTGGTGTTTGGGTTCCCACATTGTTTGGGAGGGAAAAGTTTCAACTCTTTAAAATGATTGACTAGTTCTTTTAGAGTATGGGCCCAAACATGGCTTGGGCTTCCCTTGGGGAGTTCCAAAAGACCTTCCACAGTCAACCATCCATGTAAAGAAGGCGGCGCTTGTTAGGGCCTTGCTCCTCCAAATGGTCCTCCATGGAAATAAAATGTTGTCATGAGGTATTGAAGGATTAAAATGAAAGGGAGTTCACTTGAAACACCTCTCTCTTCAATATTCTCCACATCGTCTTCACCACCCAGTTGTAGTCGAAGATAATAAAGCCAAGGCAATTATTGGGAGCTCAGTTTGAGGCAAAGCCAATTTGGGAAGGTATGTAGAAAAAGCTAGGTGTCATTTGGCAGGATGCACTTCACTTGTAATCTGTTATATTGTCTTCTTGTTTTTATAAGTAATATCACATTTGCTATAGCATCATGGAAAATAAATATAAGGCATCTAAATTGACCTTATCCATCAGTAATAGAAAGAAATCTTTGATAATTCTAGAAATATAGCAGATGTCAAAAGCTAAACTACATCCACGTGTTTATTGTAAAGAAGTAACAATGTGTGTGTAATGGAGGAAAGAATCATCACTGATTTCTAATGGAGTAACTATTCTTTGGCTAATACTTTCGTCCGTTCTCTCACAAATGAGCACAAATATTTTACCCGAAGTTCATAAAGAATAATATTCCTGACACCATAGTCCTTAGAATGCATTTGTCCACTACAGAAGAGGAGCTAAAGTGAGGTTTGGGGAGGGATGAATACACTTTTTTGTATTCTACCATCATGCAAATCATCAACAAATCAATATCACAAGATAATTCACGCCAAATCGTTAAGTAATCTGAATGAGTCTAAAGGTGAAGCAGTTTCATTACCTCAAACACCTGGCTGACACTGAAATCACCTATCTTAACTGTACCATTGTGAGTAACTAGCAAATTATCAGGTTTAATATCGCCATGCACAATATTCTGCATTTTAAAAGGGAATATAATCAGATTAATCATGACACGAAAGCCAATCAATTTCACCGACGAAAGAAAATTTGTGTAAGAAAATCATATAACTTGTCTTGAATGCTCCAATTCCCCTTTTCCTTTTTTCTTCTTTAAGCTCCCCACTTTCTCATTTTTTCTCAAGTATTCCACAGTTCAAATATTGTCATGTATTCAATGCACAAAACTATCATCAAAGTGTCAAGATGTACATTTTTGCCAAAATATTGAAGTAAACTGCGATTTTACCAAATTCATTTGTTAATATGTAAACTATCACCCAAAGAGAATCGAGGAACTCCCATACTGATTTAGAAAAGCAGAAAGAATGTTCTCACAATTTCAGAGGGGAGTTTTAAGATGGGAAAATCTACAGAAATAACAATGGATGATAGGAACAACTTGCTCTGGGCCACTACAAAAGATAATCATGTATCGTCATAAAACAATAATATCAGATCTTAGGAGAACTGGAGATTTGGCCAGACATATTTATTTTGGAAATAAATAATATTAGTCCAAGCAATTACTTGACTCAGGCACAAGACATGTTAAATGGATGATATGATGAGATGAGGGAACCAAAGCCCAAGTGTATAAGATTATCAAACCAAATCAACTAATTAGCACAGTAGACATATAACTCTCAAAATCAAGGTAAAAAATAGACTTTCGAGATCATACATGAGTATGGAGGTACATAAGCCCTGAAACTACATCCCGCAAGTACTTTCTTGCTGTGATCTCTCCTAAGCCACCTGGTGGACCTGAACCCTCGCAAACCCATTTGCCTTCCACAAACTCAAGAACTGAACAAAAAAAAAAACTCTTACAATCAAGCAAAATGCTAAACAAGTTCTTCAAATGTTCATATTTTCATGAAAAGTAAATATCACAAAATAGAGAACATTCATTTTTCAAGTGAAAATAGGGAAATAAAAAAACAAGTGGCAAATGCATACCCATATAAAAATGATCTGTGCATGGGTCATCAATCACCTCAACGAGATTGACTATATTAGGATGATCCAACATTTTCATGATAAGAACCTGCAAGGAAAAATATAAGTCGAGTATTCTCTAATAATTCTAACGCTTACAAAAAAATCAGATCAATTTATGTAATCAGTCACTCATTTACCTGACGAAAAAAATCTTTTTTTAGAAAACCAAATATAACAGGGCATTATGCTCTTGTAACATGGCTTGTTAAAATTTGTTTGTTCAAGAAAAATAACTCACGACACTGGAGATGCTATAACTAGAAATAGCATCAAGAACCTTAAGCAGTCTAAGGTAAAGAAATCTAATAATAGGTATGAGAATAATGATCCTGCACAACCTCAAGACATGAACAAGTAGATGGATATGAAAGTGGTACGAAACTAGAGAATCGACCAAGATGACAGCAAAACTATGCAAATTTCCTGATCCAGAATAGGATAAATCACAAAATCAAAGAAAGTGAGCAGATACCTCGCGAAGCACATCAGTCATGGCAGTCTCTGAGGGTGCAACTCGTAGCTTTAATAAATGAGACTTGTGAAATGCCTGTCATTCAAAAATTATGCTAACAAAATTTAAAAGTGAAACCTCTTTTTGATAAGCAAGAATAAAGTTTTATTGATTAAAAAGAGGCATAGCCCAAGTACAAGAGTAATGCTAGATACAAGCCCCAAATGTAACAGCCTTGTCCAAGCCTTTTGTAAAAATGTGGGTCCCATCAAGAAAAATTGCGTTTTTCACACTTTTCCACAGTGGGGTCCACTTTTTTATAAAGTGCTTGTGCGTGGCTTGTGCATTTGGGGCTTATATATATCATTTCTCCAAGTACAAAGGAAGTATACACGGATTACACCTCATACTACTTTAAATAAAGAAAAGTAATTTTATAAAAAGCACTCATCTGGTATTACTCCAAACTGTTTTAAATACTTTTCCAAATGGGGATAAATACAGAGATACAAGGACAGATGGATTAGCCCAAATAAATCAAAATAACCAGAATATTCACAGAACGCTGCCTTTTACAATAATAAGATGCATATTACTAAATTGAGACAAAAGAAGACTATAGAGAAGAAACTTATTCAAGCAAGAAAAAAAGACCTTAATTGCATAATGCTTCCCATCCACGCTGCTCCGATATAAAACCTGTTGCACATGACAGGAAAATGCTAAGGAAACAACAGGAAATGCTAAGAAGAAACTTCTTGAGAGAGGTAAAACAATGCAATTGAAATTATGCTCACCACTTTCCCATAGCTACCAGCTCCAATTTTATACTCACGAACATACTCATTGACCATCTTATTGCCATTTTCATCCTGAAAACGCACTAAAAACTTTTAAAAATAAATTTTGATAAAAGCGGAAAGTGCCAAAGTGAGGAACAGCTATTTCTGCATGTAAAACCAAATAGAACACGAGCATGAATATGCCCACGCACATATCCATAAGCTAACCAACTTATCAAAAAAACATATATCCATAAGCTAACCAATATGGAATAAACTAGCATCTCAATCTCACACTTTAACCCCATTATAAAATGAGAGTGATGGAGAGAGTTTCTAGCACAAATGAGAGTCACAATTAATGCCATGACAATGAAAACATTAAAACCCTTCAATGACAGTATGCTGTTAAAACCTTACTGGGAAACTGTTAGAATATAGGTGAGGCATTCTTGATGAAATACAGCTCTTTAGAAACTAGCACTCCAATGACAGCATGGGGCCCATAATAAGAACACTTGTATAGTTGCTAAAAGTAATAGGATAAGACTTGCATCATGCAAATTAGACTTAAATATATACCTCTGTGCGGAAAATCTTTTGAGTTTCCTTGACAGGGTGTTGCCTGCAAATCATTCCATTCTGTTCCCTGAACCTTAAAATCTCTTCAGAACGATTGGTGCGACTGTGCAACACAGCATCATCTTCACGAGTGGTATCTGTAACATCACCATTGTATGAACACTCATCATCATCTTCAATATCCTCATCCAACAACAACTCCAAGGAATGGTGATTATTGAAGCCAGAAGTTGGCCTCAGTTCTCGTTTAGGCCTTCTGCTAAAACCAAAGCCAAAGCAACCGCAGCAGCCTATCATTCTCGCAATAATCTTATTCTTACTTAACATGAGGAACTCGAACCCTGAAGTAGTTATTTTAATTATCAGCAACTGAAGGAATTTATCCCAACACCTGTATAAAAAGGCACACCCAAAAAATAACAAAATCTCATATTCCAGGACTCAATTGCAAGAAAACCTCCAGCTAGATTTTTAGTATCTTGAAACTGTTTTCACGGCAGAAATATACATCGCGCCACTTAGAAGAAAGACTGCAAACCTGTTTACAGGAGGAGGAGAGGGCTCCAAGCCCAAATCAGCTTTGCTATCCTAACGGATGCCATTCAGCCAAATGAAAAAAACGGCTCATATTGGTGAACCCGTTACGATTCAGAGCCAGCATCTCGGCATCTTCAATTTATAACAACAAATGCAGGCTCAAACCACACCCTCCTCCACCAACAGTACGTTGACCTTTTCCATTTAGAAAAGGAAAATAGAATTAAGAAATCCAAACCAAAATTAAAATAGTAATAAAGATAATAATAAAAACACGTCAACCCAAATACTAGTCGAAAAACTAAGGGACAAAACTTGCATAGGACTTTCAGAACCAATAGGCACTGCACACAATGATAAATCAATTTTTCAACATAAATGTAACGAAACATTATCAAGATTCAAAATCCTACCTGTTCTTCGGCAAACGTATTTTCGATGACCCTGTCCCTAAAGCCTTCAAAGCCAAGTTTTCTACTAAAAGAACGAATTTTGGGAACAAAATTCAAAACTCCAGTTAAACAAATCCTCCCCAAACTCGTCGAAGCCAAAATTACAACTTTCGGGATCAGGATTCGAAACCCTATATTGAACTCAAATCTATAAATCAATATACCATATAACTGATAGTAGTAAGAACGATATTTAAAAAAAAAAAAAAACTAGATTGGATCAGAGAGCAGGGAAATTTTGGGGAAGTAAACAACGGAACTCTAGATTTAGGAGGGAAAATGGGATCCAAACCCTAGGTGAGATACGGCTAGAATTAGGCGGGTGATCGGGAAGAATTGGAGGTTTTGGGGGAAGATTTAAAATTTTCGAAGGGAGTTATTGGAGAATTAGGAATGTAACTGGAGATTTGCGAAGGCAAATTCGTAGGGCAAAAGGATAGCAAAACTTGAAGCGTGTCCGAGGAACCCGCGGTGGGTCCGCCTGTCCGGTCCCATATAACTACTTGCAGCAATGATTAAACTAGATGCAAAACACCTGTATCAAGAAGGTTCATCCAAAGGCTAGCTTTTTGCCAACCCACTGCCCACCGGTATGAATTTTATAGAAATTTTACAAACTATTTCATGGCCAACAAATCTATTTCTGACCTTTTTTTTAAGACCCCAAACGCCGGTTCATGATAAATCAATTTATCTAAAAATAAATAAATGTTTTAACTATAAAAATAAATTTATAAAATAACGTAATTTGATAAACTGTATTAGATTAAAAAATTATTTTTATTATAAAATAGATCTATCGTATCATATAAAAATAAATCAGTTTATAAATTTATTTTTATAAAATCTTTTTATAATTACAGTACAAATATATAAAAAAATCATATATATATATAAATTAAACTTACAAGCTAATATGAATCGATACAATAAGTCTAATTATAATATAAATTTGAGGTCCCACATCGAGTCACCACCTCAATTTTTAAGTTTAATTTTATAGGATTTATTTGTAGATGTATGACTTTTAAAAATCATATTAATATTTTGATTTTTTTTTATAAATGGTAAGTGATGAACCCTTAAAGATTGGCTCAAGTGGTAAAAGCATTGGGTTTAGGAGTATGCTCTCCCTAAGTCTAAGGTTCAAATCTCCTTGGATGCAAATTAGGGCTGCACACGGTCCGATCCGGCGGTTTTCGGTCCATCAATTGGACCGGACCGGACCGGACCGAACACCTAAGGGGACCAGAATGGACCGGTAGCTTTCGGTCTGGTCCGGTCCGGTTTGGTCCATTCGGTCCGACCTCTCTTTTTTTTTAAATCAATTAATAAAAAAAATTATTTACAATGCTAAATTAAACTAAGTGACTTATTAATGTGGATTATGTAACAAACTCAATAAAAAAAATATTTATATGGTCAATGATAATAAATTAGATAAAAATTACATTATTGATGATGTTAATTATTACTTTATTACTAACTTAAAGTATGTTAATACATAATGAGCCATATACAACTTTTAACATTTTGTATATGAAGCAATAAGCATGAATAATTTAATTATCCATACATATTATATCCATAATTAAAAAAGATACATAGTTAACATACTATTATAAATAAGAATAAAATATTTAATTATACATACTATTATAAATTTATAAATTATACATATATTATAATTTATACTATAACACTTAATACTTAATAATATTAGTAATACATTAAAGAATATATTAATACATTGATACTAAATATATATAGTGATAGACTTATAATGATTAGTTATTATGAATCATGATTAGTATAAATTATAATTATATAATAGTATTAGTATAAAGTATTAGACTATTAGTAATATAGTGTAGCTATATATTAGTAATATTAGTATAAGTATAACTATAGTATAATTTATGATTCTAATACTATAATGACAATTATAATATAACTATATAATAGTATTAGTATAAAGTATTAGACTATTAGTAATATAGTATAGGCTATAGGTTATAGCTATATATTAGTAATATTAGTATAAGTATAATTGTATAAGTATAACTATACTAAATCATTATAACTTATACTAATATATAATATAGTTATATTAAATCACTATAATATTAATATAGTATTATTAATTTATTAGTATAACTAAACT